>OY294026.1:3386074-3590576 GCA_958510785.1 Exephanes ischioxanthus
CCTGCGTATCCTGCGTATCTGCCTTATCGCGAAAATTCTTATACACAATTCATAAAACTTACGAATTCCGCAAATCGCTTTCCGACGTTAAGTTATCGTTTCGCTATAAATTCAATTAAATTCGATTCACAAAGGGTAATTCAATTTGCGATTGCGAATCGAGAGGACAGTCAATGAACCTCTTAAGGTTGCGCAAATTGCCGTCGACGCTTTGAAGGCAAAGTCTTTTCCCATGCATTTTTTTAAAAGATTGTTTTTATAACTGCTGCATCGAATTATTGTTTTCGTTAATGAAGAAAAAAATTGAACGTTTCGAACGTTTCGAACATTCGGGATATTCGGGATATTCGGGATATTCGGGATATTCGGGATATTCGGGATATTCGGGATATTCGGGATATTCGGGATATTCGGGATATTCGGGATATTCGGGATATTCGGGATATTCGGGATATTCGGGATATTCGGGATATTCGGGATATTCGGGATATTCGGGATATTCGGGATATTCGGGATATTCGGGATATTCGGGACATTCGGGACATTCGGGACATTCGGGACATTCGGGACATTCGGGACATTCGGGACATTCGGGATATTCGGGACATTCGGGACATTCGGGACATTCGGGACATTCGGGACACTCGGGACACTCGGGACACTCGGGACACTCGGGACACTCGGGACACTCGGGACACTCGGGACACTCGGGACACTCGGGACACTCGGGACACTCGGGATACTCGGGATACTCGGGATACTCGGGATACTCGGGATATTCGGGACATTCGGGACATTCGGGACATTCGGGACATTCGGGACATTCGGGACATTCGGGATATTCGGGATATTCGGGATATTCGGGATATTCGGGACACTCGGGACACTCGGGACACTCGGGACACTCGGGACACTCGGGACACTCGGGACACTCGGGACACTCGGGACACTCGGGACACTCGGGACACTCGGGACACTCGGGACACTCGGGACACTCGGGACACTCGGGACACTCGGGACACTCGGGATACTCGGGATATTCGGGATATTCGGGATATTCGGGATATTCGACATATTCGGGATATTCGACATATTCGACATATTCGACATATTCGACATATTCGACATATTCGACATATTCGACATATTCGACATATTCGACATATTCGACATATTCGACATATTCGACATATTCGACATATTCGACATATTCGACATATTCGACATATTCGACATATTCGACATATTCGACATATTCGACATATTCGACATATTCGACATATTCGACATATTCGACATATTCGACATACTGTTACTATTTTTTGTTCAATTTTAAATAGCGACACAAAAATGTCCATAATACAACTGTCATTTGACTAGCTGACGTGCAAGTACTGCGTTAAGCGCCAGCAGCACGCAAGGTATCGTACTGAGAGTGTGGGTATGGGTAGCAACGGTTGCGTCGAGAGCCGGAGCTCTCGCGAGCTCTGTCGAGTCGCCGGGACAGGCAGAGGGCAAGCGGGAGAGCTCCTCAGAGAAGTAAACAGAATTCCCCCCCACCCTTCCCTCGCTCATCCCCCCCCCCCCCCCCCCCCCCCCCCTCCCTTGGAACAATCGATCGCTTCCGAATAGGAGTCCTCCAGATCTACGCGAGCCGTCGTACGAACGGATTTGCCTACTTCCTCGTAGCTCATGATTCGACAACGCACGCATACGCACTGTTTATTAAAAATGTAAATTTTAATTTACCGCAGCGAAAGTTTTTACTCGAAAAAATTGTACCTTAAATTTAATGCACAATTGTGATGAAAAAATTTATATAATATAAATAAATAGTAATAATAATAATATTGATTTAATATATTAATATTATATTAATGCAATGCAATAAAAAAATAATTATTGGAATTACAATTGAACAAATTTTTATTTTTATTTTATTTCACCGACGTAATAATTTGCCTTCGCAATAAATAAATAAATTTATAAATAGTATTATTATTTTCATTTTTGTACAAAAAAATAAATAAATAAATAACTCTCGTATCGGATTTCAAGTGTAATTGAACTACTTCGAAAATTAAACCCGTTTGCTGATCGCTCGAATAATTGACTGGAAATTTACTGAAATGTTTTTATTTACCGGTAAATTAATGAGGCTGCATCGCGCCGACGGACTAACGGTAGTTCGGAGAGGACGGAGAATTGGCGTTAAATTATTCATCGCAGATACCGGTTTTATGTTTTTTTTTTTTTTTTTTTTTTTTTCATCGAATGTTGAACTTTTAGGAAGCATATTTCTCGACGATCGGGACAAAGTTTGAGTGGGATATTATTATTATTATTATGTTTTTTTTCCGTTTCGTTTTCATTAGAATCGAAAGAAGTTGGCGAGTTCGCGTAAGTTTCAAAAGTTTGCGAAGCGACAGCGAACGGGGCAGAGTCGGAATCCCGAAGATTCATCGGAGTGTAACTGTTTGTGAAACGTTCGACCGACACGTTTTTCAATCTTAGAGTTTTTCTCCTTATTCTGAATGGAATGGAGGAGTCAAAACTTGGAGACTTTATCTCTCAAGCAGTTTTGTATGCGAATATGTGTAGCTCGTGTAAATTTTAAAGTATGCTTTTTTATAGTTTTTATAATTTCATAATTTTATAATTTTTATAATTTCATAATTTTATAATTTTTATAATTTCATAATTTTATAATTTTTATAATTTCATAATTTTATAATTTTTATAATTTCATAATTTTATAATTTTTATAATTTCATAATTTTATAAATTTTATAATTTTTATAATTTTATAATTTTTATAATTTCATAATTTTATAAATTTTATAATTTTTATAATTTTATTATAAATTAAATAATTCTGTACGTTGCTATGTGCGAGTCACGCGAATGTGTACACATTTGCATAAGCATATGTATTATGCTGACTTAGAGATCGGTGTCGATGTCGAGGAAACCGAAATACTTATGAAAAACTGATTTTTTTTTTCTGTTACAGCAAAGTTATCTGATGCAGTTTGGATACCTGCCTGAGAGCGACCGTGAAACGGGAAACCTGAGGACCGACGATCAACTGCGGACAGCCATCAAGAACTTGCAGGTAAGCAGAGGTCCCGGAATGCCTAAAGTCCCGGAATTGCTAAAGTCCCGGAGTGGCTAAAGTCCCGGAATGGCTAAAGTCTCCGAATGACTAAGGTCCCAGAATGACTAAAGTCCCGGAGCGGCTAAAGTCCCGAAGTGGCTAAAGTCCCGGAGCCGCAAAAGTCCCGGAGTGGCTAAAGTCCCGGAGTGGCTAAAGTCCCGGAGTGGCTAAAGTCCCGGAGTGGCTAAAGTCCCGGAGTGGCTAAAGTCCCGAAGCCGCAAAAGTCCCGGAGTGGCTAAAGTCCCGGAGCGGCTAAAGTCCCGGAGTGGCTAAAGTCCCGGAGCGGCTAAAGTCCCGGAGCGGCTAAAGTCCTGGAGCGGCTAAAGTCCCGGAGTGGCTAAAGTCCCGGAGTGGCTAAAGTCCCGGAGTGGCTAAAGTCCCGGAGTGGCTAAAGTCCCGGAGTGGCTAAAGTCCCGGAGTGGCTAAAGTCCCGGAGCGGCTAAAGTCCCGGAGTCACTAGATACCCGGAGTGGCTAAAGTCCCCAAATTGTCTAACGTCATACTGTCTTAAATCACGTAATGTCTAGAGTCCCGGCATAATTATTGATAGGGCGTCACACGGGGAATAAAGCCATCGATATATACTATGTTTGTAAATTATAATACACACATATAAAAATTCTTTCGTCTTCGATCCAGCCTCGGCAGATTCTCCTCGAGTGAGTTGCCGAAACTTCAAAACCCGATGTAGATGTCTCTGTGGAAACTATCAAGTTTCATGTGTCCGTCGTTCCCGTCGTCGTCCCAACACGTACCTCTTTCAGTGTGTGTGCGTGTGTGTGTGTGTGTGTGTGCGTGTGTGTGCGTGTGTGTGCGTGTGTGTGCGTGTGTGTGCGTGTGTGCGCGTGTGTGTGCGTGTGTGTGCGTGTGCGTGCGTGTGCGTGCGTGTGTGTGCGTGTGCGTGCGTGTGTGTGCGTGTGTGTGCGTGTGTGTTTCTGTGTCGGGCCAACTGGGAATAATTCAAGAGACCCATAAGACGAAATTCCATCCGATCTTATCGCTCTGTATGATCTTTGGCTCGTTGAGTGATGGAGAAATAGCAGATAGGTAGAGAGAGGAGGTCCTAAGCTCTCCCCAAGGTACAGTAGAAGCCCGATTAGCCGCCGATCGGATTATCCGGGGATTGAGCGTTCGACGTCCGGATCTAAAAAAAAAAAAAAAAAAAATGACATTTAATTCCAAATATTCCAAACAAATTTGATCGAACAAAGCGCGCACGCGAATATCGGTCGAAATCTTCCAAGAAATAAAGAAAATCGAATAATAATAAATTGTCCATAAAAGTCAAACACGACGTTGACGTTGAAAAAAAATTTGAAAATATACATTCTCATATTGCTTCGTCATAAGAGCTGTAAATAAAAAATTTTATATCGCTTCCTCACAAAAGTTTAAAATTGGAATTTTCATAATTGCTTCCTCATCAAAGTCAAAAATTGAATTTTTCTTTTTTGCCTCTTCATAAAAGTGAAAAATTAAAATTTTCATATTGCTTCATCATAAAAGGGAAAAATTAAAATTTTCATATTGCTTCCTCATAAAAGTAAAAAATTGAATTTTTCTTATCGCTTCCTCATAAAAGTCAAAAAATTGAAATTTTCATTATTGCTTCCTCATAAAAGTTTAAAAATTTCCGTCGGTAAAACAGGTAAAGCGCGTTAAAAAAAAAAAAGAAAAAAAAAACAATTCCATCATCCCCTTAACCGGAGTTCAACTGTAGGCAAGATATGCTCGCCGGGACGTTGAGACGGGAGAACGGTCGAGGTCGGCTTCGAGGCGTAAATGTCCCATCGGGAACTGATCTCACGCCTCTCGCTGCCAGGCGCTCCCGATGGGATTTGCATGAGAATCGTGGCTCGTCCGAGCTGCCCGTCCAGACCACATAGATACGAAGGGACGACCGTGCGACGGTATGAATGACAAAGAGCCGGAACGATCGACGATGGATAGACTACTTAACCGAAGAGCGGAGGAAATTAAACGAACGAAAAAAAAAAAAAAATTCCATCCGGGGTTTATTGAATTGTATTAAATTGTATCGCAAAGAGTGAGGGCGTTTCTCGTTATCGGTTCGTCGGTCGATTTCCGGCTCGACTGAATAAATAAAAATTTTCCAACGCTGTCGGAAACAGATTTGTAACGCTATGAGATCGGTATCGGACCTCGCGGTGAGACAAACTTTAAGTCCCACTTCGGCTCGAATCGTAATCGAATTTTTTCGAGTCGAACTGGCGTATGTCGAACTGTACTGGACATATAATACGACCCTGAAGATTACAATAACCATTGCAATAACCATTGCAATGACCATTGCAATGACCATTGCAATGACCATTGCAATGACCATTCCAATGACCATTCCAATGACCATTCCAATGACCATTCCAATGACCATTCCAATGACCATTCCAATGACCATTCCAATGACCATTCCAATGACCATTCCAATGACCATTCCAATGACCATTCCAATGACCATTCCAATGACCATTCCAATGACCATTCCAATGACCATTCCAATGACCATTCCAATGACCATTCCAATGACCATTCCAATGACCATTCCAATGACCATTCCAATGACCATTCCAATGACCATTCCAATGACCATTCCAATGACCATTCCAATGACCATTCCAATGACCATTCCAATGACCATTCCAATGACCATTCCAATGACCATTCCAATGACCATTCCAATGACCATTCCAATGACCATTCCAATGACCATTCCAATGACCATTCCAATGACCATTCCAATGACCATTCCAATGACCATTCCAATGACCATTCCAATGACCATTCCAATGACCATTCCAATGACCATTCCAATGACCATTCCAATGACCATTCCAATGACCATTCCAATGACCATTCCAATGACCATTCCAATGACCATTCCAATGACCATTCCAATGACCATTCCAATGACCATTCCAATGACCATTCCAATGACCATTCCAATGACCATTCCAATGACCATTCCAATGACCATTCCAATGACCATTCCAATGACCATTCCAATGACCATTCCAATGACCATTCCAATGACCATTCCAATGACCATTCCAATGACCATTCCAATGACCATTCCAATGACCATTCCAATGACCATTCCAATGACCATTCCAATGACCATTCCAATGACCATTCCAATGACCATTCCAATGACCATTCCAATGACCATTCCAATGACCATTCCAATGACCATTCCAATGACCATTCCAATGACCATTCCAATGACCATTCCAATGACCATTCCAATGACCATTCCAATGACCATTCCAATGACCATTCCAATGACCCTTGCAATGACCCTTGCAATGACCCTTGCAATGACCCTTGCAATGACCCTTGCAATGACCCTTGCAATGACCCTTGCAATGACCCTTGCAATGACCATCGCAATGACCATCGCAATGACCATCGCAATGACCATCGCAATGACCATCGCAATGACCATCGCAATGACCATCGCAATGACCATCGCAATGACCATCGCAATGACCATCGCAATGACCATCGCAATGACCATCGCAATGACCATCGCAATGACCATCGCAATGACCATCGCAATGACCATCGCAATGACCATCGCAATGACCATTGCAATGACCATTGCAATAACCATTACAACTACGATTGCAATGCCGATTACAATAACGATTCTAATAACGATTGTGATAACGATTACAATAACGAATTACAATACCGATAATAATAATGATTACAATGACAATTACAATAACCATTACAATGACCATTACAATAACCATTACAATAACCATTACAATATCCATTACAATAACCATTACAATAACCATTACAATAACGATTACAACTACGATTACAACTACGATTACAACTACGATTACAACTACGATTACAACTACGATTACAACTACGATTACAACTACGATTACAACTACGATTACAACTACGATTACAACTACGATTACAACTACGATTACAACTACGATTACAACTACGATTACAACTACGATTACAACTACGATTACAACTACGATTACAACTACGATTACAACTACGATTACAACTACGATTACAACTACGATTACAACTACGATTACAACTACGATTACAACTACGATTACAACTACGATTACAACTACGATTACAACTACGATTACAACTACGATTACAACTACGATTACAACTACGATTACAACTACGATTACAACTACGATTACAACTACGATTACAACTACGATTACAACTACGATTACAACTACGATTACAACTACGATTACAACTACGATTACAACTACGATTACAACTATGATTGCAATACCGATTACAACTATGATTGCAATACCGATTACAATAACGATTACAATAACGATTACAATGACGATTACAATGACGATTACAATGACGATTACAATGACGATTACAATGACGATTATAATGACGATTATAATGACGATTATAATGACGATTATAATGACGATTATAATGACGATTATAATGACGATTATAATGACGATTATAATGACGATTATAATGACGATTATAATGACGATTATAATGACGATTATAATGACGATTACAATGAAGATTACAATGACGATTACAATGACGATTACAATGACGATTACAATGACGATTACAATGACGATTACAATGACGATTACAATGACGATTACAATGACGATTACAATGACGATTACAATGACGATTACAATGACGATTACAATGACGATTACAATGACGATTACAATGACGATTACAATGACGATTACAATGACGATTACAATGACGATTACAATGACGATTACAATGACGATTACAATGACGATTACAATGACGATTACAATGACGATTACAATGACGATTACAATGACGATTACAATGACGATTACAATGACGATTACAATGACGATTACAATGACGATTACAATGACGATTACAATGACGATTACAATGACGATTACAATGACGATTACAATGACGATTACAATGACGATTACAATGACGATTACAATGACGATTACAATGACGATTACAATGACGATTACAATGACGATTACAATGACGATTACAATGACGATTATAATGACGATTATAATGACGATTATAATGACGATTATAATGACGATTATAATGAAAATTATAATGACAATTATAATAACGATAACGATGATGATTGCAGAGTTACGGTGGCATACCGGCGACGGGTGAGATCGACAAGGCGACGACAAATTTGATGACCGCGCGACGCTGCGGTCTCCCCGATCTTCCGGATCCAAGACAGAAGAGAACGCGTCATCGCAGATACACGATTCACGGACAAAAGTGGCAGTACACAAATCTAACGTGGAGGTGAGTGCAATTTTCTCGTTCGTTTTTGCTTCTATTTTTTTTTTTTACCGGTCTTGAGAGGCGAGAGTCAAATTTCAAACATTTTACCGCCGCTTTACCTTTATTTTCCATTCCTAAAAAATTTTATTCGTTTTCATTTTATTCTTTCGCGTCAGACGAAAATACCCTCGCGTCAAGCACACTCAATGGCCCTCGTCACTCTTCTGGTAAACTCGCTGTTTATGCTTGTGGAATTAATTTGGGGGTCTTTAAAATTTTTTTGTTTTTAATTAAAAGCGCAAGAATTTCGAGGTTCACGTTAATTTTGAAGGTTTTTCGTTGTTGTTTTTTTTGAAGAATTTTTTTGGGAAAAGAACGCCAGACGGATTATGAAATTCTTCTTGTTTTTTTATTTATTTATTTGTTCAACATAATTTAACGTAATTAAATTTCACGTTATTAAATTGAGCGCAATTTAATTCAACGTTATTTAATTTAACGTTATTTAATAATTCGTCGTGAAGTCGTCCGTGAGGTCGAAAACGCCGCAGACAATTTTTGGCTCGTGAAATTGACTTCCATTTTTTTTGTATTTTATTTTATTTTTTTTAAATGAATTTTTATGAGTAGAAAAAATTTTATAGAAATTTTTATCTTTATAAATCTTTATAAATCTTTATAGAAATTTTGCAGGTTTTTACCCTCATAAATTTTTTTGATTTTTTTTTAGAACCCCAAAAAAGCACCCGAGGATTTTTGGGGGGGGGGGGGGGGGGGGGGGGCGGAAAAAAATTAAATTTTAGGATTTTTTTTGGTGTAATTTAAGTTATTTTTCAAATCAGAGTGAAGAAGTAGGCGGGTTAGCGAATGCCATTGACATCGCTGGTAGACTGCCAGGATGCGGTGCGTTCCCCCGCGGTCCGGAAGCTTCGCTCCCCCTCGGCCGCGGTGAAATTCTTCGAGCGACACTGTCGACGCTGCCGATCCCGCTGTCTCGCCAGACAGACGGAGCTGCGTAAGGCAGGGACGCGCCATAAATTTATTAATCAAATTTTCATTGTGCTCGGCGTACGCGCCAAGTGCGAATAGGTTCGTTAACCCCGCGACAACAAAAATCCGAGAAATCTTCATCGATCCTACCGGAAATTATTTCGAGCCTCCGTTTTTTTTTTTTTTTTTTTTTTTTAGCGATATCGATAGAACGCGATTTTTCAATGGCGATTTTTTTTTTAATATTAATAATCATGGATCAATTTTTTGAGTGTCTTTTTTTTTAAATATTTTAGCGATATCGATCGATCGCGATTTTTCAATGGCGATTTTTTTTACTACTAATAATCATCGATCAATTTTTTGAGCGTCTTTTTTTTTTTATATTTTAGCGACATGGATCGAACGCGATTTTTCAAAGGCGATTTTTTTTCAAATATTAATAATCATCGATCAATTTTTTGAGCGTCTTTTTTTTATTATATATTAGCGATATCGATCGAACGCGATTTTTCAAAGGCGATTTTTTTTTTGTAATATTAATAATCATCGATCAATTTTTTGAGCGTCTTTTTTTTTTTATATTCTAACGATATCGATCGATCGTGATTTTTCAATGGCGATTTTTTTTTTAATATTAATAATCATCGATCAATTTTTCGAGCGTCTTTTTTTATTTTATTTTTTTAGCTCTTTAGCGACCAAAACACGCCGACGAACTTTTTTTTTTGCCTCCGCAATTAGGGAAAAAGGCGGCACTCTCTGTTCTGCTGGGGCGGGCAAATTGCACGAGGCTCCTGTTGTTGGTAGAAAAAATAAAAATAAAAATATCATTACCCAACTCGCATCTAGCCACTCGGCAAACGGGCAAAAAAATTCCTGCTGCTGCAAGGCAGAAAAGTCGAGGGCCAGAGGTTACATAATAATAATAATAATAATAATAATAATAATAATAATAATAATAATAATAATAATATATTATAATAATATAAAATATATAATTAATAATAATAATTATTATTATTATTATTTTTAAGTGTGTTACCTCATTGACCAAAGAATCACGAATTTGAATTATCACTATGATTATTATTATTAATTGGAATTATAAATTGAAAATACTTTATTTTCAAAAATTTTATGTACCGACCGAAAGTTTTTATGCAGAAACTGGTACATTAAATTTGATGTACAATTATGATGAAATATTAATGTAAATTATTGAAAACAAAGTATTTCCAATGTTTTTAATACATCGAACATTAATTTTTCATCACAATTGTACGTTAAATTTTATGTGCCAGTTCTTGCACAAAAATTTTCAGCCAGCTGCATTAAATTTGCAATGTTTTAAAGAAGTGTGAGTCGTCGTCGGTAAGGTAGAAAACGTTCGGAAGCGAAGTAGCCGCGATTACTGCCTCATCGATCGGTTATTTTTTTTTCCCGCGCACGGTGTCGCTCTCTCTGCTCAACCGTGCGCTTCGCGCTAGGAGCTTCCCCGCACGGCCGGCAGGTGGAGCCACTGGTCGAGCTCGCTTGCCCCACAACTATAATGCGCATTCCTACATTTTACATCAATTTTTTTTTTTTTTTTTTTTTTTTTTTTTTTTTTTTTTTTTATGTCTATACGAACAATTTTTTGGGAACACAGTTTGGATTAACCAGTTAATCGTCTGCGGACATTTTCCCTCAAATAATAATGATGAAATGAAATAAAAGTGGATAAATACATTTTTTTAAATAAAAAATAGCGAGGTTATTTTTTCCGTGCGCGCGGAACGATGTTCGGGAAACAAATTATTCGGAAAGTAACGCGACTAAAATCCTTCATCACACATTGTTCTCGATAGCGAAATAAACGATAAAAAAAATAGTAACAGAAATTAATGGAGCATTAATAAGAAAAATTAATAAGAAAAATCGATAAAAAAATCGATAGAAAAATCGATAGAAAAATCAATAGAAAAATCAATAGAAAAATCAATAGAAAAATCAATAGAAAAATCAATAGAAAAATCAATAGAAAAATCAATAGAAAAATCAATAGAAAAATCAATAGAAAAATCAATAGAAAAATCAATAGAAAAATCAATAGAAAAATCAATAGAAAAATCAATAGAAAAATCAATAGAGAAATCAATAGAAAAATCAATAGAAAAATCAATAGAAAAATCAATAGAAAAATCAATAGGAAAATTGATAGAAAAATCGATAGAAAAATCGATAGAAACATCGATAGAAAAATCGATAGAAAAATCAATAAACAATAAATAAAAAAATTAATTAAAAAAACCAATAAAATAATCAATAAAAATAATCAATAAAAAATCAATAAAAACACTTAATGAAACGCGAATTCAGAGGCTAAGCCATAGGGAGAGTCTCGCAGGACGGAGGGTTGATTGGGCCGTGGCAAAATTTGCTAATCAGTCTGACTAGAGGCAGGTCGAAAAAAAATTCACTTCGGTATGACCCTTCGTGTCTACGAAGGGTCTCGACCTCGCGGGGCGGGCGTTTCATCTCTCCTAATTCCTCCGAGCTCAAAAAAAAAAAAAAAAAATCCGAACCGTAGGGAAAAGGATGTAAAAGCCAGAGATAAATTGACATGCAAAGAGGAAAGAAACTTTCGTGTTCGGTCCGTGCCGGAATCAGAGTGCGCTCTTCGCATGTTTTTTTTCCACATATCCTTTTTTTAACTACTCGTACTCGTTCTTTTTTTCGACAAACGAGTTCATTTTTTTTTTTTTTTTTTTTTTTAGTGAGAGTGCGTCGATCCTCGGAAAACGAGAGGTCTCCCTTTTTTCTCGCACTACTCTTCGTAATTTGTTTCATTTTTTTTTTTTTTTTTTTTTTTTTTTTTTTCTGCAGCGTTGGAGTGTAAACTGCACTCGGGCAGTCTGATTGCCGGATTGCAGGGCACACGTGGGAAAGGCCGGGGGAGGGGGAAGTGTTGGTTGATCGAAAAGCTAATTAGAAGGCAAGACGGCGTGCGAACGAGCGTCACGGAATGTAAATAACGAAAAAGCATGTTCTCGGGATCGTTGCGCAATTTTAACGATCGATCGGCACAACATCCATTTACAGCAAGGAAAATAGTAATTTACGATACTAGTGCGATAGAAAAAAATTACTATATTTCTTACTATTTTAAAGAGAAGCAAAGAAAAGCAAAGAAAAGCAAAGAAAAGCAAAGAAAAGCAAAGAAAAGCAAAGAAAAGCAAAGAAAAGCAAAGAAAAGCAAAGAAAAGCAAAGAAAAGCAAAGAAAAGCAAAGAAAAGCAAAGAAAAGCAAAGAAAAGCAAAGAAAAGCAAAGAAAAGCAAAGAAAAGCAAAGAAAAGCAAAGAAAAGCAAAGAAAAGCAAAGAAAAGCAAAGAAAAGCAAAGAAAAGCAAAGAAAAGCAAAGAAAAGCAAAGAAAAGCAAAGAAAAGCAAAGAAAAGCAAAGAAAAGCAAAGAAAAGCAAAGAAAAGCAAAGAAAAGCAAAGAAAAGCAAAGAAAAGCAAAGAAAAGCAAAGAAAAGCAAAGAAAAGCAAAGAAAAGCAAAGAAAAGCAAAGAAAAGCAAAGAAAAGCAAAGAAAAGCAAAGAAAAGCAAAGAAAAGCAAAGAAAATCAAAGAAAATCAAAGAAAAGCAAAGAAAAGCAAAGAAAAGCAAAGCGAAGCGAAGCGAAGCAAAGCAAAGCAAAGCAAAGCAAAGCAAAGCAAAGCAGCAAAGGATAGCGAAATAAAGCAAAGCAAGGTAAAGCAAAGCGAAAAAAGCAAAGCAAGGTAAAGCAAAGCGAAAAAAGCAAAGCAAGGTAAAGCAAAGGAAAGCGAAATAAAGCAAAGCTAATCAGAGTAAGAAAGTAGAGGAGTGCTCGACGGTGTGAACGAACGAAACTCGCTGATAGGATGAAATCTGGATGTCCGCTCGGATAGTTATCGAAATATCTCGGTTCCGAGAAAGGGAGTCAATCACGACGCAGACAGATGGACTAATGAGGTACTTGGCAGTGGTGCGCATTGAATCCCGCGAGTCAACATCCGGCGGGGCGACGGGAAATGGCAACGGCGCAGAATGACGGAGCCTCTCTGGGAAGCTTACTATCAATATCGACGCTCCCCCCTCCCGAGCAGCCAGTATCCAGAATGCAACTCGGGAACGTTACATGCCTTGTGAAGTTAACAAACTCGAGTAGTTCATTTCTTGATTCCCGAAAAGTGCCTATACTTGGGAATTGTTCGTAGTTTTCAGGTTCACTGGTTCACTAGTCAGTACTGCTTGTAGTTTTCAGTAGTTCACTGATCAGTAGGGCTGGTAGTTTTCAGTAGTGCACTGATCAGTAGGGCTGGTAGTTTTTAGTAGTTCTACTTATAAGTAGAACTTATAGTGCAGTTCCCTACTTGGGAATTGCTCGTAGTTTTCAGGTTCACTAGTGTTCAGGTTCAGAGGTTCACTAGTCAGTATTGCTCGTAGTTTTCAGTAGATCACTGATCAGTAGGGCCGGTAGTTTTTAGTAGTCCTACTTATAAGTAGAACTTATAAGTAGGACTACTAAAACTTATAAGTTATTATCAGTAGTTCACTGATCAGTAGGGCTGGTAGTTTTCAGTAGTGCACTGATCAGTAGGGTTGGTAGTTTTTAGTAGTTCTACTTATAAGTAGAGCTTATAGTGCAGTTGCCTACTTGGGAATTGCTCGTAGTTTTCAGGTTCACTAGTGTTCAGGTTCACAGGTTCACTAGTCAGTATTGCTCGTAGTTTTCAGTAGTTCACTGATCAGTAGGGCTGGTAGTTTTCAGCAGTGCACTGATCAGTATGGCTGGGAGTTTTTAGTAGTTCTACTTGGGAATTGCTCGTAGTTTTCACGTTCACTAGTGTTCAGGTTCATAGGTTCACTGGTCAGTACTGCTTGTAGTTTTCAGTAGTTCACTGATCAGTAGGGCTGGTAGTTTTTAGTAGTTCTACTTATAAGTAGAACTTATATTGCAGTTGCCTACTTGGAAATTGCTGGTAGTTTTCAGGTTCACTAGTTTCAGGTGCACAGGTACACTGGTCA
The DNA here is from genome assembly GCA_958510785.1 of Exephanes ischioxanthus. Classification (NCBI taxonomy): domain Eukaryota; kingdom Metazoa; phylum Arthropoda; class Insecta; order Hymenoptera; family Ichneumonidae; genus Exephanes; species Exephanes ischioxanthus. The sequence goes on from OY294026.1 coordinate 3,400,578, forward strand.
CTACTGTTTGTAGCTTTCAGTAGTTCATTGATCAGTGGGGTTGGTAGTTTTTAGTAGTTCAACGTATAAGTAGAACTTATAGTGCCGTTGCCTAATGGTAATTGCTGGTAGTTTTCAGGTTCACTAGTTTCAGGTGCACAGGTTCACTGGTCACTACTGTTTGTAGCTTTCAGTAGTTCACTGATCAGTAGGGCTGGTAGTTTTTAGTAGTTCTACGTATAAGTAGAACTTATAGTGCAGTTGCCTAATGGGAATTGCTCGTAGTTTTCAGGTTCACTAGTGTTCAGGTTCACAGGTTCACTGGTCAGTACTGCTTGTAGCTTTCAGTAGTTCACTGATCAGTAGGGCTGGTAGTTTTTAGTAGTTCTACTTATAAGTAGAACTTATAGTGCAGTTGCCTACCTGGGAATTGCTCGTAGTTTTCAGGTTCACTAGTGTTCAGGTTCAGAGGTTCACTAGTCAGTATTGCTCGTAGTTTTCAGTAGATCACTGATCAGTAGGGCTGGTAGTTTTTAGTAGTTCACTGATCAGTAGGGTTGGTCGTTTTTAGTAGTTCTACTTATAAGTAGAACTTATATAGTGCAGCCGCCTACTTGGGAATGGCTTGTAGTTTTCAGGTTCACTAGTTTCAGGTGCACAGGTTCACTGATCAGTAGGGCTGGTAGTTTTCAGTAGTTCACTGATCAGTAGGTCTGGTAGTTTTTAGTAGTTCTACTTATAAGTAGAACTTATATTGCAGTTGCCTACTTGGGAATGGCTTGTAGTTTTCAGGTTCACTAGTTTCAGGTGCACAGGTTCACTGATCAGTAGGGCTGGTAGTTTTCAGTAGTTCACTGATCAGTAGGTCTGGTAGTTTTTAGTAGTTCTACTTATAAGTAGAACTTATATTGCAGTTGCCTACTTGGAAATTGCTGGTAGTTTTCAGGTTCACTGGTCACTACTGTTTGTAGCTTTCGGTAGTTCACTGATCATTAGGGCTGGTAGTTTTTAGTAGTTCTACGTATAAGTAGAACTTATAGTGCAGTTGCCTAATGGGAATTGCTCGTAGTTTTCAGGTTCATTAGTGTTCAGGTTCACAGGTTCACTGGTCAGTATTGCTTGTAGTTTTCGGTAGTTCACTGATCAGTAGGGCTGGTAGTTTTTAGTAGCTCCACTGATAAGTAGAACTTATAGTGACACGACACTACAACAAGCACTAAAATGATTCAGATAAGGAATTAAGCAGCAGTTTCCGCGTAACGTAAAAAAAATTACCCCTCGCATTTTACGTCCGCATTTTTACGATGAAAAGAAACAGAATAATAATAAAAAGAATAAAAAATGAAATAGCAAAAACAAATGAGAGGGGAATAAAAACAGCGTGGAAATACAGATATGGAAGCGAGGGACACCGAAAAAGCGGTGAGGAAGATACGAGGAGAAAAGAAATGAATCGTCGCAGTTTTCTTGGAATATTTTTTTTGCCGAAATTTTAAGCGAAAAAGAGGTAAACATTTTTTTTTTTTTTTTTTTAGGTGAAAATGCTTGAGAGACGTATACACGTTTCGCGTTGTTCGCAGTACCGGAAACGCTCCCGCGCCAGTTAAAACTTATGAAGCAGCCGTAAAATATACGAGCTCGTTCGACCCTCATATTTATTACGACCCTTGGAAAAATGTGGCCGAGAGGTGAGGCTCGTTTTCCTCAAAACTCGAGCCTCGTACTCGCTCCACGTGCCCTTATTCCCGTATTCCAGTGACCAAGCCGTCGGGGAAGTGCATCTATGTCCTCGGATACGAGATCTCTTGATCCTTACGGCTCGATCGGATCAATAGCGAAAAGAAAAGAATGAACATAAAATATTAAAGGGAGGGGAGAGATAAAAAAGCGATCCTAGTATCGATTGGTTATTAAGAGTGAAATTATTGAGGGCAACATTTGTACGATGTACGCGGAGGGTTGGTACACATGTTCGAGAATTTTTTCAAATTTTTTCCAAACCTTATTTCATGGCAAAATGTCGTTTTTGACTTTGCAAAGTGTTTCGGGTATGCAATATTGGGTTTTAATGGGTAAAAAACGTTACATCTTCGAAACGGTTGGATGAAACAGCGCCAAATTCGCACGGCATCCTCGGAGGATTCGTACATATGTATGAGAATTTTTTCAAATTTTTTCCAAACCTTCTTCCATGATAAAATGTCGTTTTTGATTTTGGAGAGTGTTTCGCGACTGGAATACTGGGCTGGAATTGGTTAAAAATGATACATCTTCGAAACGGTTCGACGAAACATCGCCAAATTTGCACAGCCTCCTCGGAGGATTCGTACATATGTTCGAGATTTTTTTCCAATTTTTTCCAACCCATCTTCCAAGGCAAAACTCAGTTTTTCACTCCGAAAATGTTCTTTTTGCCCTAAAAATCGTCCTCCCGCGACTGAAAATAGCCGTATCTTCGAAACCCTTCGATGAAAAGTCACAAAAATTTAACGGCACCTTCGGACCATCTATCCAACGCCTCGCAAATTTTTTCAATTTTTTCCACCCCATATCCAACGCAAAACAACCCTTTTTCGCAACCAAAAACCCAATTTCTTCAAAATTTTCACAATTTTCACAACTTTTCATGATCCAAATATCCAAAAATTAAAAAAAAAAAACAACCAAAACAATTCACCGCTCAACCCTAGCAAGAAAACATCTCCGACCGTCCCTAAAAAAAAAAGCTTCACGCCTCGTGCTCAATCTCCCCAACTTCCGGCTCGCCTTGAGCCAATTTTTATCGCCAATTCAAAAAAAAAAGCCTTTGACTTTCTTAAAAAAAAAAAATCGGGTTAGACAGTCCTTGTTCGCCCCGGGAATGTAATAGCCCGTAGAATTTCGTACCGGACCGAGAATGGAAAGGAAAATTTAGCGCGTGTGTGGCTCTCGCCGCGAGGATTTGCGAGAGTTTTCGACTTCGAGTTCACGGAGGATTAAACGTCGCTGCAGTTAATCTTACTTTAACGGAGTCTCTTCCACCCCCCCCCCCCTCTCCCCCCCTCTTTCCCCTCGATCTCGTGAAACCGAGAACGTTATTGTCCCTTTCTCCCTTAGATATATATCTGCGTTTCTATATGTACGCCGCTCCACTCTATCTACTCCACCTCTGCAGAGTCTGCAAGCTCCGAAGCTCGAGCTATTATTCTCTTCGCTGCGCTACACGCCCACCTATACCTATTTCTCTTGCATGCTGTATCAAATTTTTTTTTTATTTTTTTTTTTTAGTCGACCGAGTTTATCTTGCGCAGGATGTCAACTTTTTTTTTATGGTTTTTTTTTTTTTTTTTTGGTTTATGTATTTTTGGGTTTATTTATTTTTTGGAATTTTTCGGGGAGAGAGAGAGGGATTTTGGGTCGGTGTTTGATGCTGACTCGGGGCTGCGATTCAGGACCAAGGTCCTGAATCGCAGCTTGAGGCGCGTAAGTCGTGGTAGGAAAATGGAGGAAAATGGGGGAAAAATGTGAAGATTTTTTTTTTTTTTTTACGGTCTTTATTTCTGGAGAAACTGGAGAATATTTGTCAGATTTTTTTGTAGTAATTTTTCTAAAAAAATAAAAATATGGATCTCATAAATTTTTTTTATGGTTATTTTTATTAATTTTTTTTTTTTCAATTTGTATATAAATATTAAAATATTGAAATTTTCATATTGCTTCCTCATAAAAATTGCAAATTTAAATTTTCATTTCTGAATTCATATGTATTCAGAAAAATCAATGAAGCACTGTTATAAAAAAAAAAAAATTAGCTTTCCGGTAGATATGTTGAACAATTTTATTTTTGTATATTTCTTAATACCATTTCGGAATTACTATTATGCGAAATAAATAAAAAACACATTTTGACTCGAAATTTATTCATTTTTGAAATTTATTTTTACGATTTTTTCAATATGGTTTTTGCCTGAAAAACAAAAACTTTTACATTTCCAAAAGTCCGATAGTCGAACTCGATTTAATAAATCGAGTTCGACTTTCGACCAGAAAATTTGCTTCCATTATTATCATTATTATTATTTTTTTAAACCTTCGAAACAATTTCAAGTCGAGGTCGACTTTGGACCAGAAAATTTGCTTCCATTATTATTATTATTATTATTTTATTCTCCGTCATTAATAGAAATATTTTTTTTAATGTCTTGAGACCTTCGAAACAATTTCAAATCGAGTTCGACTTTCAACCGGTAAATTTGCTTCCATTGTTATTATTTTGTTTGTTTGTTTATTCTCCGTCATTACATCTCCAATTTTATTTTTTAATTGGGATCGTGCACAAGGCATGTTTATCATTCCGCAATATCGAATGGATCGACGTGGTCGTATCGACAGGTAGAGAGCGATAGACGAGCGGCAGCGTGGAGAGCTCTCGGCAGTGTGGAGCGGACGAGGGCGGAAAAAACAATTCAGGGCACATAACGGTAAAACCCGTCTAGATCGAATATCACGAATGCTCTCGAAATCCCTCTGGACTTCAGAGCTCGATAAATAGTCGAAAATAAAATATGATTTTTTTTTTTTTTTTGAGCAACTGAAATAAAAAATAAACTTGCAACAATTTTCGTGTGTCTCTGACGTTCGTAGTTTAGTTTCCGGTTTTGTTTTTTTTTTCCATTCGCGTTTATTGGCAACTTTTGCCTGGAGTTTTCTCGAATTCGTCTCGGTTTCAAACAGGCTTATTCTGCTCTACGGTTTTTTTTTTTTTGCTTCGCGCTGAGCAAGCGTCGATAATGGAGACTCTCCTTTGGCAGTAGGACAGCGTTCCAGTTGATAGAAACCACATGTTGGCGAGAGGCGTGTGTAACTCCAGATTCGAAAAAAAAATTTGAGATGTGAAGCTCGGAATATATTAAGCGATATTTATATTTATATTTATATTTATATTTATATTTATATTTATATTTATATTTATATTTATATTTATATTTATATTTATATTTATATTTATATTTATATTTATATTTATATTTATATTTATATTTATATTTATATTTATATTTATATTTATATTTATATTTATATTTATATTTATATTTATATTTATATTTATATTTATATTTATATTTATATTTATATTTATATTTATATTTATATTTATATTAAACGCGTGTCATTGATTTTTTTTTTCCGATTAAAGAAAATTCGTCTGCTGAGTTATTTTATTTCATTATTTTGTAATCGTCTTCGTCATCGAGAATTCGAACGACGTGTCGGTAAGATCGAGACGAGAGAGTCCCGCTGAGAGCGCATGATCTTGACGATTCCGTCAATTGACGTCAATCGATCTCAATTGAAATGCGATTCAAGGTTTCTCAATCGAGTCTGATTGAGACCGGCTCAGTGAGACAGTCCTGAAATGAAACAAGTTGCAAACATTTAATGTCTCGAATGGTAAATACAATCCTTATACTAGAAATATATATATATATATATCGTGCAATATTGTTAAAAGTCATATCGCCGTCGTCAACGCCATCGTTGCCGTATATAATCAACAAGGCCGGCATAAAATGAAACATCCTGGCAAGAATCAAACGAACCACTCTGGACGAGGTCAAATGAAACACCCTAGTAGGGGTAAAATGGAATATCCTGGTAGGAGTAAAACGGAATATCCTGGTAGGGTTAAAATGGAATATCCTGGTAGGAGTAAAACGGAATATCCTGGTAGGGTTAAAATGGAACATCCTGGTAGGAGTAAAATGGAATATCCTGGTAGGGTTAAAATGGAACATCCTGGTAGGGGTAAAATGAAACACCCTAGTAGGGGTAAAATGGAACACCCTAGTAGGGGTAAAATGGAACATCCTGGTAGGAGTAAAATGAAACATCTTGGCAGGGATCAAACGAAACACTCTGGTCGAGGTCAAATGAAACAACCTAGTAGGACTAAAATGGAACATCCTGGTAGGGGTAAAATGAAACACCCTAGTAGGGGTAAAATGGAACATCCTGGTAGGAGTAAAATGAAACATCTTGGCAGGGATCAAACGAAACACTCTGGTCGAGGTCAAATGAAACACCCTAGTAGGGGTAAAATGGAACATCCTGGTAGGGGTAAAATGAAACATCCTAATAGGGGTAAAATGGAACATCTTGGCCGGGATAAAATGAAACCCCCTAGTAGGGGTAAAATGAAACATCTTGCCCGGGATTAAATGAAACCCCCTAGTAGGGGTAAAATGAAACATCTTGGCCGGGATCAAATGAAATACCCTAGTAGGGGTAAAATGGAACATCCTGGTAGGAGTAAAATGGAATATCCTGGTAGGGGTAAAATGAAGCACCTTGACCGGGATGAAATTTAACATCCTGGTAGGGGTAAAATGAAGCACCTTGACCGGGATCAAATGCAATACCTTGGCCGGGGTAAAATGAAACACTTTGCCGAAGTTCCAATGACACACCAGCTCAAGTTAAATACCTGGAACGGGATCAATGATGGATTATAGGGAACAGTGGTGGGGGGGGGGGGTAAAATTAGGGACATGTCACATGAAATATTGGCTTTGCCATTTTCAATTTCTACTACCGAGATAAATGTAAGAATCGTTATTAAGAAAAATTATTTGAAAAGACGATTAGGATATAGAAGCAAAAGTATTTCCTATTAAACCGACAATAAACCCTAACGTGCGCATTTATGTATCTATACATATATATTTCAAGAATTATAAAAAAAAAAAAAAAAAAAATGGTACGTTATTTTGTCCTTCGGTTTATTACTTCCGTTCCTTTCCGACTGCATATTTTTCTCGGTGTATTTTTCCCTATCACTGTGCCTGCGGCGTCACGCCCGGCAAAGGACCGGAATACACACGGATGCGGAGGCTCACACACAGAGCCGAGTTACGAGATAGCAACGGAAAAACAGATGCGTATTTACGATAATAGAAAAATCTCCGGTGCCTGGCACAACGCGCGCCACGAATTCCACTTTATTTTTCTGCCATCACATTTGTATGCTTTTAGAATCTCCTCGACACGCCCCCGATACGCCCCCGCTTTATCGCTCGACTGACGCGTCGTTCATTGAATCGGCCTATTCGAAACTCGTGAAAATTTAATTTACACAAATCGATGTAACAACTTTAATCGCCCGTTAAATGATTGGACATAATTCGTTTTGGACCGAACGAGAATAAGTTTGATTTGATGACCAACCGAGTTCGTATGAGTGTGCATTGACAAAATATCGGCGTATGTAATGTCATTTGGGAAAATAATTGGGAAAAAATGCTCGCAAAGTATTCAGCGATCAGAGCCGAACATATAGTGTTCCGGAAGAAAATCTCTAGGACGCGTAGTTCTCGAGTTATGAGCATGTTTACGATCTAACCGGTTTTCCAGCGATCCGATTGGTCGAGAACTTCGACCGCTCGTAGCTACGAAACTATTAGCTGTGTGTAGTTTTACCAAAGGAAAAGTTTGCTCAGTTTTCAACCAGGAACACGATCCCACAATTTTCGGGATCTAATGGCGCCAAAATTTTTTCCCAAAAAACCGTTATATGTCACTCAACGCCTGGATGACTACAATCCAGGTCCGTGATCGTTCAAAGTCTCCGGACGACACTTCCATGACGCTTCTCGATCACATTTGTCACTCGGAAGTCCTAAGATGTTTTTGCCCCACAAAAATGGCTTCCGGGGATACGCAAAGGGGTTTTCCGTGTAGCAACAGCGTTTAGGAGCATGATTCAAATCTAACCGGTTTTCCAGCGACCCGATTGGTTGAAACCTTCCACCGCTCGTAGTTACGAAACTATTAGCTGTGCGTAGTTTTGCCAAAGGAAAAGTTCGCTCAGTTTTCAACCAGGAACACGATCCCACAATTTTCGGGATGTAATGGCGCCAAAATTTTTTCCCAAAAAACCGTTACATGTCACTCAACGCCTGGATGACTACAATCCAGGACCGTGATCGTTCAACGTCTCCGGACGACACTTCCGTGACGCTTCTCGATCGCATTTGTCACTCGGAAGTCCAAAGATGTTTTTGCCCCACAAAAATGGCTTCCGGGGATACGCAAAGGGGTTTTCCGTGTAGCAACATCGTTTAGGAGCATGATTAGAATCTAACCTGTTTTCCAGCGACCCGATTGGTTGAAACCTTCCACCGCTCGTAGTTACGAAACTATCAGCTGTGCGTAGTTTTGCCAAAGGAAAAGTTCGCTCAGTTTTCAACCAGGAACACGATCCCACAATTTTCGGGATCTAATGGCGCCAACATTTTTTCCCAAAAAACCGTTACATGTCACTCAACGCCTGGATGACTACAATCCAGGTCCGTGATCGTTCAACGTCTCCGGACGACACTTCCGTGACGCTTCTCGATCACATTTGTCACTCGGAAGTCCAAAGATGTTTTTGCCCCACAAAAATGGCTTCCGGGGATACGCAAAGGGGTTTTCCGTGCAGCAACAGCTAGAACGCGCAGTATAGGAGGAAGCAAAGCATCAGCCACCCCTGGCCCGCTTCCTTGCAGTCTCGAGAGGATTCCTCTCGAGGCTTCCAGACAGCAAGGGCATCTCCTCGTGGGGTGCTTCGAGTAGAGTAGAAGCTCTGGTCCAGCACCATCCAGAGGCAGAGCAGTACCAGCGGCCCTCTGGGGTGGGTTGGTTTTGCATGTTACAGTGGGTTGGGGTGCGCACGCTTCTCCCGTGTTCCTCTTCTAGGAACAAACCTCTCCCCCCCCCCCCCCCGCGCTCGCTTCCCCCACTCCCTCGCCATATCTGACGTTCAAGAACCGCGCGAAGGGAATTGAGCGACGGAGATGGCGAAACGCTGGATAAAAAAAAGGGACGGAAATGTGTGTGTGCGCTGGTGTGTATTTCAACAGGCATGCGCAGTGCGCATGCGCGGCGGGTTCCACCACTCCGGGGCAACAATTGACGGAGAGGCGGGCGGCGAACGTCGCTCCGTGCGGGCTTGCAGCTTTCGGCTTTTGGCTTCAGTCGCCAGACGCGCTCCGTACCGCGAACGCGTCCCCGATACGCGTCTCCTCTCGGACGGCGGACTTCGACTCGGAACTTCGAAGCGGAAGCGCGCCAATTTTTTTTTTTTTTTATAACTTTTTTTTTTTTGCAAATGTTCTTATATTGTCGGGTAATTTCGGAAGAGAGAAAAATGGCTCTCCTGGATACACCGGACCTCCCACGACCGGCAACAATGGCAAGTTTTAGCACTACTTTTATTTATCTGTTGGGTAAATTTTGAAAAAAAAAAATCGAAACTCGTCGATTTTTTTTTTTACGGATTGGTGATTGAATTTTTTTTTATTTATCGATCGGGTTGATGGAATCGAAGCGATTGATGGGAAGTCGTGCGAACATTTTTTTTTCGCTCGAATTTCGGATTTTACCGGAAATGCATTTTTTTTTTTAGACAAATTTTATTTCTTTTTAGTTGGGCGGCGAAAAATAGTTTTCAAAATCTTTCAAAAATTTTGTTGCATCGAGGGACGCGATTCGGGTCGCCTTTTGATTGTGTTGATTAATCTTGATTAATTCTGTTTCGGTGGAATTTCGGATTTTACCGGAAATGCATTTTATTTTAGACAAATTTTAATTCTTTTTAATTAAGCGGCGAAAAATAGTTTTCAAAATCTTTCAAAAATTTCGTTGCCTAGAGGGACGCGATTCGGGTCGCCTTTTGATTGTGTTGATTAATCTTGATTAATTCTTTTTCGGTCGAATTTCGGATTTTACCGGAAATGCATTTTTTTTTTTTTTTTTTTACAAATTTTAATTCTTTTTAATTTGGTGGAGAAAAATCATTTTGGAAATCTTTCGAAAATTCTGTTGCATCAAGGGACGCGATTCGGGTCGCGTTTTGATTATGCCGGGGGGGAGAGTGAGCGACTGCACTCAGAAATGGCTCTGTAACTCGTCCCGTGAACAACAGAAGTCGGAGGGTCTCGCGGCGTTTTACAAATTCATGAAGGGAAGAAGTGCACCGGGTCGCCGCTTGAACTTTGCTCCAACCTCGTTTCTATATTTCCGCGTCTGACACGAGTTGCAGTCTCCCTCGTTCTTCCTAATTTTGCAAAGTACCGCCACGATGCCAGACGCTTTAGCCGCTCGATATGCCTCGCTGTAACTCGATTCAATATTTTTATTCTCATTATCGTCGATTGGCATTAATAATAAAAAAAAAGAAAAAAAAAAGAAAAAAAAAATTGAAATTGAAATTAAAATTAATTTTATATAAAAAGATTAAGGTGGAATTTTTATTTAGAACTTCTATAATGATTAATGAAATGATTTTAATAATAATTTCATATTTCAATTTGGATACAATTTATCCGTTTTATTTTATAAGTTTCAATTTAACGTGAATTTGTGTAAAATTATTGCAAAAAAAAGAAACGCCACTTTAACCCTTTGCGCGATAACTTTGGAACGGTCCGATAAAAAGTGACGAAATTTTTGTGCCATAATCGGCAGGTTTGCGCGTCCCATTCAGAATTTTTTCGGATTTTTTCGACTATTTCTCAGTCGAGGAAAAAAATTTCGTTTTCAACTTTCGAAATACGTCGTGCGCGAATCTGCGCCGGCTCCTCAAAACGGCCGCACCTTCGGAAACGGCTCGGCGAAACGTCACAAAATTTTCACGATGTCTTTGGCCAGTCGATACCCAACTCCGTGAATTTTTTCAAATTTTTTCCACTCTTTGGTTCGAAGCTACACCGCGTTTTATGGCGCTCCAAAGGGTTGAAGCGGAGAAACCCCCGATCCATCGCAAAAAAAAAAAGAAAAAAAAATTATAATAATCTTCGCATAAAATTATATTTCGCTAAGCCGCGACAATAATTGAATCGCCGCGGCGGGTCTCCCCGGCTTCGGGATTCAATTAAAATTAAACCTCCCCCGGATGGTGCGCGAGATTTTAATTCATTTTCCGCTGGGTCAGTCGGTATTGCCCGATAGTCGAGATCAGACAAAAAAAAAAAAAATGAGAAAAGGCGAAAGGTTGCAGCTTCGTCCTCGACCCCCTCCTCGAAACAAATTTTTGGTTGATCGAACGAAATAATTGTATCAAGCAAAGAAAAATTTTTATCGACGGCCTGTTAGTTCGATCAACGAGGTATTTCTTTCGATCGACCAAACATTCGTTTCGCCACCCGTGAGCGCACATTTTGTTGACTCAATTGATTTTTGCTTCCTCATAGAGGAAGCTTTGTGATGGTGAAAAAAAAAAATTTCGAGATTTTAATGAAAACGTGTTCAGAATGTTCCAAAACATCGAAAAATCACATTTAGAAAAAATGTCCGGATGTATGTGTGTGTGTGTGTGTGTGTGTGTGTGTGTGTGTGTGTGTGTGTGTGTGTGTGTGTGTGTGTGTGTGTGTGTGTGAATCGGAAGCGAAAAATTCAAACCGCTATAACTCGAGAACGCCTCCATGAATCCGGCTGAAATTTTGCACATAGCTTGTGTGGTTAATAGTCAATGTTTCTGTAAAATTTTGTCCAAAAATTGTCAGTTGTTTTTTTTGTACGCCATTTTTAATTTCTTCGAAAATGTCTGTACGCACTGTAGCGCTCGCAATTTTTTAGCTGTCGGGCTAAAAATGCGTACACAGAAAGAATCTGATCACCCGAGGATCCCATTAAAATTTCAAGAAAATCGATCGAACCGTTTAAATTTTATGTCATTTTGAATTTTTTTGAATTTCATGCATTTTTTTTTTTTTTTTTAAGACGCATTTTTTTCGGATCAAATATTCATCTGTGAATAAAATAAGTGTCAGATTCGTGATCAGCGCGAAAAAATACATAGAATTACAGTCCCGGAGCGACAACTAACCAAAAAGTTTACCAGGCATTTTTATAGCCAAAATTGCAAAAATGAATGATTTTAGGTATTTTTAAACAACGATTTCTTTGCTTTTCGATGGCATCGCGGAAAAACCCAGGTGCCTATCGTGATCTACAGCAAGACATACGCAAGACGATAGATATGACGGAGTTGAAAAAGCTGTATAAAGAGGTGTCACTTGGATTCCTTGAGTAAAAATTCACAAAAAAAAAAAATTCACGAGCGCTCACTTCCATGTATTTTTTCGCGTCAAGCGCAGATCCGACAAGCGTGAAGCGTGACGATGGAGTATTTTTTTCTCGCTAAATATGAATCGGTCAGCCGTTTTGCATAAAAGTCTAACAAGACGTTGACGGTGAAAAAAGTTGAAAATTGAAATTTTCATAGCGCTTCCTCATAAAGTTGGAAATTGAAATTTTCATATCGCTTTCTCATAATGTTCCTTCATTCGCGAAGCTTCCTCTATGAGGAAGCCAAAAATACAGACAATGCTTCCTCATAGAAGAGGCTTCGCGAATGAAGGAACATTATGAGAAAGCGATATGAAAATTTCAATTTTCAACTTTATGAGGAAGCGCTATGAAAATTTCAATTTTTTGGCTTCCTCTATGAGGAAGCCAAAAATACAGACAATGCTTCCTCATAGAAGAGGCTTCGCGAATGAAGGAACATTATGAGAAAGCGATATGAAAATTTCAATTTTCAACTTTATGAGGAAGCGCTATGAAAATTTCAATTTTTTTTTTCTCTGTGTAGGGCATAGCGGGGCAAAACGGGACAACGAGACAAAACGCAATTTTTCCAATAACTTTCGGATGGCGGCGGTGATGGTGAGTGGGGCAAAACGGCGTTGAAAATCGGGATGTATCGTTACGACGGAATGTGACATCAAAAAATTATTGGAAAATTTAGTTTCATCGCCGCTGTCCCGTTTTGCCCCACTGTCTCCTAACTACCAAGTAGTGATTACATGTGTAGTGACTATGAATGCATAGTTACTAGCATATTGTTGTAATTATAGTAGCATAGTCACTGGCATTCGGCGAGTAGAAATCGGTGAGGGGACACTGGTCCATTTTGCCCCGCTTTTGCACCCCAATAACGACCCCTACGCTCCTTGGTAATCGCGGAACTTAAACCTCCCGTTCTCTGACATTTTCATTCGCGATAACGAGTTCCCGATTAATCGATCGGTTTTCAACGAAAACTGCTCACCTTCCCTCCTCGCGGATGTTATTTTTTTTTTTTTTTTTTTTTTTCCAATCCTCCGCTATTAATCCTCATACCACGTCGTTCTCTCAGCATTTTTTTTTTTCACCCAAACCCCCCGCGACCGGCTGAACAATTAAATTCTCGTGAGTTTTACTCTTTTCCTTCTGCCCCCCCCCCCCCCCCCTCCCCCCCTCCTCTCTTCATACCTTTTCATGTTACCCTTATACTTTTTACAATTACGAGATTTTTCATTCCCAATTTCTCGTTATCCCACTACGGGCTACTCTCGTTATTTTCAGCGTTTAAATTTACGGTGCTTTTTCCGATTTCTTCCTCGCTATCGGGATCCCCGAGATATAAATTGCAGGCAGACAACGACGGAGAGAAGAAACTCATTTAACGCTGAGCAGAACTTGACGTTTTTTAGGTTGAGCAAATTAAGGTATTTTTAGGTTGAGCAATTTAAGATATTTTTAGGTTGAGCAATTTAAGGTATTTTTAAGTTGAACAATTTTAGGTGTGTTTTTAGATCGAGCAATTTTAGGTGTTTTTTTAGGTCGAGCAATTTTAGGTGTTTTTTTAGGTCGAGCAATTTTAGGTGTTTTTTTAGGTCGAGCAATTTTGGGTGTTTTTTTAGGTTGAACGAATTTAGGTGTTTTTTCAGGTCGACCAATTTTAGTTGTGTTTTTAGGTTGAGCAATTTTAGGTTTGTTTAGATCGAGCAATTTTAGGTGTTTTTTTAGGTTGACCAATTTTAGGTGTGTTTTTAGGTCGAACAAATTTAGGTGTTTTTTTAGGTTGAGCAATTTTGGGTGTTTTTTTAGGTTGAACGAATTTAGGTGTTTTTTTCAGGTTGACCAATTTTAGTTGTGTTTTTAGGTCGAACAAATTTAGGTGTTTTTTTAGGTTGAGCAATTTTGGGTGTTTTTTTAGGTTGAACGAATTTAGGTGTTTTTTTCAGGTTGACCAATTTTAGTTGTGTTTTTAGGTTGAGCAATTTTAGGTTTGTTTAGATCGAGCAATTTTAGGTGTTTTTTTAGGTTGACGAATTTTAGGTGTGTTTTTAGGTCGAACAAATTTAGGTGTTTTTTTCATATTGACCAATTTTAGGTGTCTCTTTACGTTGAACAATTTTGTAGGTGTTTTTTTTTTTCGGATTGAGCAATATTAGGAATTTTTTTTAAAGATTGAGAAATCTTGGGAGTTATATTAGGTTGAGTAAATATGGGTGTTTTTTTTTTTACTTACCAATGTTATGCATTTTCTTTCGGTTGAGAAAATTTAGGTGTTTTTTTTTTTTATCGGGTAAAAAGGGGCAGTTCTAGAGGAGACTTAGCGACCGCGGTCACGTTTCTCAGGGTCAGTCGCCACAAATGGCACGGAATACCTTATTGCCGCTCGTAAGTTTCAGTACGAGAGAACCCTACCGATTCACAAGCGGTCGCTACCTTCGTCGCTGCGGATTCCGCAGCCTCGAACTTTCGCGATACCTTCTGCTCCAACCTCTTAATTCATTTGTTTATCGATCGATTACATAAACCATGCCGTAGATCAATTTAGAAATGTTCAAAACACGAATGTCATTACGACAATCGGGGTTGTTGATTTTTTTTTTGGCAAACTTGACATTTAATTTCAATCCTGATCGTACGAAAGTTCTTATTTCGTTTTCACATTTGCACTTCATTTGCAAACATTTTCATTCCTTTTGCACATTTCATCTTCAATTACACGTTCGAACTTTATTCATACATTTGAACTTCATTTGCGCATTTGAACTTCATTTGCACATTTGCACTTCATTTGCGCATTTGAACTTCATTTGTACAGTCGAACTTCATTTGCACATTTGAACTTCATTTGCGCGTTTGAACTTCATTTGCACATTTGAACTTCATTTTCCCATCAGAACTTCATTTGCGCATTCGAACTTCATTTGCGCATTCGAACTTCATTTGCGCGTTTGAACTTTATTCGTACGTTTGAACTTGATCTGCACATGTAAACTTCATTTGCAAAGATTTTATTAACTTCATTTGCACGATTGAACAAAATTTGCAAAAAAAAAATTGAAACACATTCGCGCATTTGAACTTCACCGAAGCTGAATATTCACTGCGACGCTTTCATTGATAATTTGCAAATGAAGTTAACGTTCAAATGTGAAATCAATTCGTGCCGTTATGTGCTCGGTGCGGAGGCCGCAGCCACGGGAATTGCGATTGATTCTAGACAGCGAGCCACGGCTGTACGCGCGAGGTACCGCAGACAGCCCTCACCTTCCCCGTCGCACGCTTTTAGCGCCATTTCTACATTACGCGCACTTCAAAGTCCGGCGCGTAATCCGGCGTCACCTGCCGCCCGCGTGACTTGATAACGCGTCACGAAATCCCCCGCGCCGTCAGCGCGCCCCGACGACCCATAATACATTTTTCGCTTTTAATTTGCCCTCCGCAGCATAATATCCATCGCGAGCCCGTCTCAAAGAACGAACCTCGTTCCACGAGAACCCTGCGGTGATTAAATTTTTTTACATCCCTTAATAAAAGAAAATACAAAAAAAAAAAAAAAAATTAAAGTCATTCGATCCCGCTGGATTGAAACGTGGGGTGATAAAAATTTGTTCCCCCGTCTTGAGAATCCGTAGACGTCGTATTGCGCCGCGAATGAAGAGATCAAAAAAAAAAAAAAAAAAGGGGGCGTCGGGTTTTCAGCGAAAGGGAGAGGGGGGAGGATCGAGAATCAGCCCGGTAGGTGCGAATTGCTGTATCCTTCGAGGATGTGCTAGAACTCCATCCCTTATCGGGTCCGAGGAAGGAGGACAGCTTCAATTCACTTTTCCGCATCATCGAGGGACGGAGAGTCACGTAACCCTCCGTGGCCCTCCCGGTCTTGCCGTATCTTCGCCGTTCCTCGCCCCCCCCCCCCCCCCCACCCGCCACCCTCCGCGCCCCAGCGTCTTCCGCTTGCATTCAAATGGGATTCGCATTTCAAATTCGAGCGGTGGAACGCGAGGGCTCACGCTCGCGAATTCGCCACTCAGCTCACGTCTCATCGGATAAGTTCTGTTCCGCATCGACGAGCGGTTCGTTCCCATTATATGCCCTCTTCGGCTCTTCACCGGGCGGCGGCGAAGTGGAACGCTATCGGTATCTCCCTCTCAACCTGTCATCGCCACCTCCGCGAGGTCCTTCCTCCCTCATCGGCCGTTCGGGCGCTCCTGCGATGACTTCTCTCGTCACACTCGTCACTCTCCATTCGCTGATTGGATGCGTCATCGAGAGAGGCAAACTTTTACATTGGGGACGTTTTCTGCGCGCGAGGAGACGCTTGAACGACAGCGGGTCCCGTGTGTATGAATGCGGATGCTTCGTCGGAGCAGTTCACGCCAAGGCGCTTTGGGATGGGATTGTTCGCACCGAGACATTACTTGCTAGAGTGTTTCGTGAGTGGATGACCCTCATAGCCGAGCTCATTTCGCGCCAAGGTATCTGGCGCTTATGCACTCTGCGGGGCAAGGAATCTTGCGCAGGAACATTTCGTGTCGGAGCAGTTCGCGCCAATGGTGTCTTGCGGCACAGCATTTAAAGCCAAGGCACTTCGCGCCAAAGCATGCCAAAGAATCTCGCTAGTTAGGCGCCAAAGCAGTTCGCTGACAAGGATTCGAAACGGGGTCATTTAGCGCCAAGGCATCTGGCGCTAAAGCACTCTGCGCGCCAAGGAATCTTCCGCAGGAACATTCAGCGTCGGAGCAGTTCGCGCCAATGGTGTCTTGCGGCACAGCATTTAAAGCCAAGGCACTTCGCGCCAAAGCATGCCAAAGAATCTCGCTAGTTAGGCGCCAAAGCAGTTCGCTGACAAGGATTCGAACCGGGGGCATTTAGCGCCAAGGCATCTGGCGCTAAAGCAGTCTGCGCGCTAAGGAATCTTCCGCAGGAACATTCTGCGTCGGAGCAGTTCACGCCAATGGTATCTTGTGGCAAAGCATTTAACGCCAAGGCACTTCGCGCCAAAGCAGTTAAAATGCATATTATCGTCCCACCACAGCATTTAGCGCCAAAGCACTTAGCGGTCTCTCTTCCGGGTTTGCCTTTCCGCAATAACTGGAATCCATCGAGGCAGCCTCTTTCACTGAAACGCTGATTAATTCCTCACCCATTGCATATACATTCCATCCCAATAACACATCACTGTGCCACATTGTTATGTGGCGCAGTGATCCATACCGCACGATTCACAACGAAGAGCGTAACGGGTCGAGCAGCTGGTGTCCGCGCTGTTGCAGGAGTTACTCCATAGTCTCCAGTTGCTGGCGCCTCTTTCTCTCCTCCAATACTCACCCAAACGTATATATATATATATATACATATATATATATATATTTACATGTATATTACATATATACGTATGCATATCTAACTATGCGCAACCCCTCGAAACCCGGGCGAGCGGCACATACGTGCGAGCCGGGGCATTGCCGCTAATCGTTTTATTAAGGCAATTACGAGCTATTTAGAAGCCCAGCCCAGGGTCCAGCGGCTGTAGCGCTAGTCTGCCGGAGGGATCCGCCACTTCTCCATCTCCCTCTCTATCTTTTTCTCTCTCCCTCTCTCAGTTTCTATCTGGTTCCCTCTCGCCTCGTTTCCATTACCGGTCGTTAGGCACGGGACACACGCGTGACACTAACTCAACTGCAACCCCCCTCCACCTCCTCACCCATCTGCGTGTGTCATCAGTGTACGCGTTCATATTAAATACATGTCTGTGTCCTATCTCGTTGGACGCCGAACGGCTATAGAAACTCCAACTGGCTGGCGGTCGGGTGTACTCCGGGCTTCGGTAATTCGCTCGTGGAACCGTCAGCCGGAGCATCAGCAACAACGCCGGTGCGGAGATAATGGCGAATGCGCGTGCCGGAGAAAACGAGAATGGCAATTTAGTCCAGTTAGTTCCACTCCTCTTGAGGTCTCCCGCGCGGTCCCAGGCTCGTAAAACCCCTCCCCGACCAGTCTAAACGGCGTCGACGGACTACAAATCATACATGATGCATGCACCGTGTCACATATGATGTGAGGCAAGCTTCGAACTCGGTTGGTTCGACGTATTTCGAACTGATGCACTCATGACCGTGGACCGGAATCACCGCGCAGGGAGCCTTTGGATTGGGAGACCTCGAGGTCCCGGGCGCCGCGTGCTGGCAATTGCAGTGCCCTCGCTACATGGCTCGGGGCCCAAAGAGCTCCCTCCATCAGACAAGGGAATAAGTGTCTCTCGCGTCCCGCATGCATGGGCACTTTCCACGCGGCACACGCCGAGGGCGTCTGGCTTACTCGCTTTTCATTTAGGTGCCAAAGGCATCTTCGCTACCTCCTTTCCCCTCCCTGATGGATCCGGCTGGTTGTGGCGGTTGGCGACGTTTCACCATCACGGAACCTTTCCATCCTGCACCACCATCTCTCATCCCTCACCTCGCACCCCCCACACCGACCGGTGATGGTCGCTATCCTTTGCCTCCAAGTGACACGACCTAATTACTTGAGAGCTTGCGTTAGCCCGCTAGGCCATCTCCTTCGTGACTGGTTCTTGTCACTTCAGCCTTTTGGGAGCGCCCAGAGAGGACGGTGATGCACTCGGGGCATGGACGGTCGTGGATATTGGCGAGTACAAGGCCCGTCGTATGCCTGATTGGTGGTGAAATACTGCCAAAGGTGTTTCGCCCACCGTGCTGGAGGAGCAATTTCAATGATGAATGCTTTCGGGGTTCCTACGGAGGAGACGCAAGAGGGAGTTTGCCGGACTATCGGCAACTGGACCATCCGGAACGCGAAAGGACGGTGAAGATACACTTTTAAGGGTCAGCTCTTGAGGGGGCGATGCAATGCATGTTGAAAGCTGTCTGAAAGCGCGGGTAGGAGGTAATTAAAAGACCGCTCGGGTCATGTGGCACATGTCGGGACGTCCCGTATCATTGGTGAGACTTCTCGAGGAGTGCGCACAACGCAAGTAGAGGCCATCGCTGGAAAGACCTAACCCGATGACCAGCGCTGTCTGAAAGTTCAGGTGGGAGGTGATCGATAAGCTGATATCCCGGGTCATGTTGCACATATCGGAAAGCTCCGGATCATTGTCACACCTCTTGAGGGGTCACAATGAGTCGTAACACAAGTCGAAGCGGTTGGCGAAGAGACCCGACGTGATGACCAACTCTGTCTGAAAGCCCGGGGGGCGGGAGGTAATCGAAAGACTCGGACACCGCGGGTCATGTTGCACATGTCGGGACGCCCACTCGGTGGAACAGGTTCGCCTCCGCACGTAGGTTGCACACCCTGTCCTCGAGCGCACCGACGGCTCTCAATTCAATTCGATCGAGTGGGTCGGTCCTGGTGGGTTCGCCGCAAGCCTCACAAGCCCCCCAACATCCACCTTCTCTGGTCTGTGTCTCTGCGGCTCTCGTTTCAGCGTCACTTAGAGCGTGGCGGAGCAGTCGCGGCTGCAACGGCCATTCAGCGTGGGAATGAAATCGGAACTGACGAGCCGCGGCACCCCATTAAAAGGGTCAAATGTATGCGCGTCGGGGAGTTTGGTACCTATCGCATCAATTTGAACACCTTTCATCAGCTGCAGCCGTATTGAGGCCGGTCGTTGAATACCGAGACCGTCGTAGGTATCAACGCCACCTGAATGAGGGGGTTCGTAGTTTTTGCTCGGTTAGACTCAAAGGACACGCCGAAGAGGTGAGTTGCTGGCGTAATTGCTATTGTAGGGCGCTTCAAAGGTTGACCGCAACACGGTAGACCTTCCTCATAGAAACCAGAAGTCCCTGTGTCTCACTGTCGGGGTTTTTAGGCGCTGGAACTTTGCGATTCCACTGCATGAAAGTCAATTTTCCAATCGCCCTTGGAGTTCCACGATCCCCCTCGGTCGGTAAAACAGAGAACCAACAACCGCTACCGCCGCGTTCGATCGAACCACGCTTTTGTCCTTGGAAAGGTGAATTCCTAGTTAACGGAATTTTCTTGATCTTCGCTTTGTCCCACCTTAACCCGACGTCATTGCAAAGTTGCCTTTCCATCGTTCTTGGTCATGCAGGGATTTGCTTCTCGGAGTAAACGCCCCAAACGGTAAACGGTAAAAAAATCCCACTGGATGGAACGTTGATTATCGAAGATTTGGAGGGTTCTTAGGGGGTTCCACGACGATTCCACCGATTCGACTCGGTTGTCCGCTAACCACCCATCGTTTTCTTTTCTCCGCTCCTCGTCGCCTCGCTCGCGAACGCGATAATGGGCCAACGCCGGTCTGGAGACGGTGCCCTGCGACGTTAATTACTGGAACGCCAGGATGAGGAATCGGTCGGTGTGAAAAGTGGAGAAAGCTTAGGTGAGAGAATGGAGAGGCTTCGCGCGATCATTAAACTCTTCTACGCCGTTTGCCTGAGCTTCCTCGGGCCAGACGCACGGTTATTACTCTTCCTGCTATTTCTACGTTCTCATTCCCGATGTTTTTACACGTCGTACCTCCTCCCGATCCATGTCGAATGAGACGCCGTGGAGAGGGAACGAAAGCCACTCAATCCTTTGCTTGTCCTTTAACGCGATCTTTTTTTTTTCTTTCTCCGCCGACATAACCGAATTCCCCGTTGGGTGCAAGGGTTTTCCTTCGTTTCACGGGTCAATTCCGACGATCCCGATTAAATTTTTCTTGGGAAGCGAGCGAACCCTCTCGTCTCCCCGGCGACTTCGAAGCGGAGTTCAGTCGATCCTCTTAATTAGTAAAACGACACCGAAGCCCCCCAAACTAAATCGGGCCCCGAACAGACCAGCGTTTCACGGCATTGACGGGGCTTCCGGTGTCCATTACGCTCCGAACGAACCATCCAAAACGACGGATCAATACGCACTCAAATAATGACAGGTTTCGTCGAAATTTCAAAATTTTGTCAAAACACCTGACTGTAAAGTGACTGATTTGTAGATCAATGAGGTTTTTTTTTTTTTTTTAATATATTTTTTGACAACAGATGACTTGGGTAAATTTGGGTAAATTCTCGAACTTGGGTAAATTTTGAGCTGTAGTCCTAAAACTGCATACAAATTCTGTGATCAAAGACTTTTGGTACCGAATTTGGCCGAAATCTATCCATGCGGTCAGATTTTATGCAATTTTGATTTTTTTTTTAACATTTTCGGAAACCGTGCAATTCGGTACAATGTTTCGTATTAAATTTGGCGAAAGTTGATCAAACCGTAAAAATTTTGAATCTTTTGAAAATTTTGAATCATTTGAAAATTTTGAATCTTTTCAAACTTTTGAATCTTTTCAAACTTTTGAATCTTTTCAAACTTTTGAATCTTTTCAAACTTTTGAATCTTTTCAAACTTTTGACCGAATCAAATATCACGCTGAGTGTAAAATTAGTTATAGTATGAGTTAAGAGTATATTAAAAATTGCCTCAAAACAACGAAAACCACAAATGCCAGTTTGCGATTTCCTCCAATAAATGTAGCGTTTTCAATTGTATGAGATGTTAACATTTTTTAACAAAAAATATCTACATCTCAATTTTGCAATTTTGCAATTTTGCAATTTTGCAATTTTGCAATTTTGCAATTTTGCAATTTTGCAATTTTGCAATCTGGAAAGTAATTTAATTTTTAAATGGAGAAAGCGATGCGCAAAATTTTAATAATTGAGGAAGCTAGGTGCAAAGTAATGCAGAGTAGCTTCCTCACTTATTAGAATTCAGCGCATAGCTTCCTCCATGAGGGAGCCAAAATCGATCAGCGAACTTTCCCTAAGAGAAGTCTAAGCGCGCAACTGTAATAAAATGAGGAATCCATGTGCAGCTTGCACATGGATTCCTCATTTTACTTTGCCCCTTTTTCCTAATTTCCACGCGACATACACGGGAGGTGGAGCCATGTACATGCTGCACTCTGGAGCAAAGGGTGCGCAAAGGGTCAAGGGAATCGAGCGAGAAGCCACTCCGAGGGAAGGCTAAATTTACCTCTCCGCATCCGCCGCCGGAAATTATCCTCGTAGACCGGGACGTCTCTTTGGCATTGTGGGCGAGACACCGTGCGAGAGGGTAGAACTCGGGAGATCGACGACAATGACAACGACAATGGGAGAGAGAGTGGGCGAGCACGGAAGCCGACGTGAACCTCGCCCGCAGGTGTACGCGGCGTTTATCACAACGCCAGGAGGAACTTCAAACTGCGCTTCTGTCATCGCCCACTTGTGCGCTACGACGAAACACCACGTGACATCGGACACAAAAAAACAAATCCGGTACCAAAAACGAAGTCAGACTATGATCCAGAAAAACGGGTAGAAAGGACGATTGGCAGGAAATTTCGAGGCGCCTTCAATCCTGGACTCGTTCGTTGTTACGGAAACAAAGCGTAGACTGCAAGAAATGTTACCAACGTTACAAATTGGCACCCAATTGGGGTGTCGATCAAGACCGCAGGCACGGAATGGTTGGACCTGAGTGTCTTGACTATCGCGCGAGTAGAGATTTCCGAGCGTTACATCGGGCCCTGACAAGGCCCTGATAAGGCCTTATCAGGACCCTATCAGGTCCCGATGTAACGCTCGGAAATTTCAACTCGCGCGAGCCGTCCGAATCACCGACGACTCCGACTGCGCCAGTTAGCTGTGCGTAGCAGGTCGTTGATGCGTCGATATCTGCAAAACACGTCTAGATTTGTACACTTGTAGTGATTCGTTTTGTGGACTCCACGCATCATTAATGCCCGGACGATCCGAATGCAGCTGCTGTAGGGGGGCAGACCGGGCGTTAATGAAGGTGTCAATTACCAGGCGCTAATGAACGATATGTTGGTGCGGTGAAATGACTCTCCCTCCCACACCCCTTTTTACCCCGGTACTCATCGGTAATGAAAATTGTAATGCAGTTTTGGAAGAGTACCGAAACGTTGGGACCCAAACAGCCCATTTGGAAGTGGAAATGGGATTTCTCTGATAGACGCAGTGGGATTGCCGTTGGATAACGAAGGTTCAGAATACTTCAATCCTAACCGGTCCTGGTCGGTGATGACAAATGTAATGGTCTTTTTTGGAATAGTGCTGGAACTTAGGGTCCCAAACATCCCATTTCCCATTAGAAATGGAATCTCTGTGATAGACGCAGAGGGATTGCCGTTGGATAACGAAGGTTCAGAATACTTCAATCCTAACCGGTCCTGGTCGGTGATCACAAATGTAATGGTGTTTTTGCAATAGTGCTGAAACTTTGGGTCCCAAACAGCCCATTTGGCACTGGAAATGGGGTTTCTCTGATAGACGCAGAGGGATTGCCGTTGGATAACGAAGGTTCAGAATACTTCAATCCTAACCGGTCCTGGTCGGTGATCACAAATGTAATGGTGTTTTTGCAATAGTGCTGAAACTTTGGGTCCCAAACAGCCCATTTGGCACTGGAAATGGGGTTTCTCTGATAGACGCAGTGGGATTGCCGTTGGATAACGAAGTTTCAGAATACTTTGATCCTAACCGGTCCTGGTCGGTGATCACAAATGTAATGGTCTTTTTTGGAATAGTGCTGGAACTTAGGGTCCCAAACATCCCATTTCCCATTAGAAATGGTATCTCTGTGATAGACGCAGTGGGATTGCCGTTGGATAACGAAGGGTTAGAATACTTGGATCCCAACCGGTCTTGGTCGGTGATCACAAATCTAATGGTCTTTTTTGGAATAGTGCTGGAACTTTGGGTCCCAAACAGCCCATTTGGCAGCGGAAATGGGATTTCTCTGATAGACGCAGTGGGATTGCCGTTGGATAACGAAGGTTCAGAATACTTTAATCCTAAGCGGTCTCAAAAGCACGTGAGCTTTTCCTCTAAATTTAAATTCGCTCCATAATGAAGTTCTCACATCGAAGCATAAAATAACAAGTACATTTTTTTTCTTTTTCGTTAAAAACATTAAATGAAAGAAGAACGACGTAAGATTCGAGAATGAAGAAAATGGCCGAAGACGAGGAGAACAAAATGGATCCTGTAACGGCGCCCGATTAGAGAATCGTGAAAATGGCATGAAGAAAATGGCCGAAGACGAGGAAAACAAAATGGATCCTGCAATGGCACCCGCGTGGAGAACCGTGAAAATGGCCGAAGACGAGGAAAAGAAAATGGATGCTGTAATGGCGCTCGCGTGGACTCACTCAACCTGGGTGTGATGCTTGCCCATTCAAACTAATGGGCCCCAGTGGTCATCACAACCTTTTTGAGTGAGCGAACGCGAGTGTTCCCGATATCATCGTTCGAACGAGATTGTCCAATCACCTCCATGAAGAGGAACAAAAAATCGCTGGCTCGAAAATATCTTCAAGAGCATAAAAAAAAAACAACTTTCGGTTTTTTCTTTTTTACCAACAGCCTCAATTGCATGGGTAGGAACAAGAAAAGTTCTTCACACTGGTACTACTTGACCCCTCCGCTATACAATACACCGCGCTTCGTTGTACCTCTATCTTGTTAGTTCCTCTCTCTTCCATTGTTCTCGGCAACTCGCGTAAACGAGTTCCTGATTACTTACCAACGTACCATGGACTGAAACGAGTTTTCATTTGGAAAGAAGAGAATAAACATAAAAAAAAAATAAAAATAAAATGAAGTTGCATGAGAAAGAATCGCCGCTGGGAGATGGAATGCATATACTGTGTACTGCATAAGGGAAACTCGATAGATGAAGAGAAACTCGTTCTCGGCCCCGAGAGATTTATATTAATTTTTTTTTTCTCATTCACTCGCCATATTTATATCGTTTCCTTTCATTCCTATAGTTGCTCAAGTGTCAACGGCCAGGTTCGTCTTTGTGGCGGTTTCCACTTTCTTCCTTTTTTCTCTCTTTATTTCATTGTGTCGCTGATCACCGAGCGGGAAATAATCGTAAGTTGTGAAAAGGATTCTGCAAATTGGCTGTGAAAAAGCTCAAGGATGTTGATAAAGATAATAATGTTAAAAATGTAGAAAGAAGAGCAAAATATTGTTCAAACAAAGTGGCGGAGAAAATTAATTAATCAAATTATGCCACGATGAGACGTAAGGCTCGGGGAGAAAAAAAAAAGCCGTGTCTTAATATCACTTTGAGATGTTTTTTCTTTTTTCGTAAAAAAAAAAAAACGAACTTGACTCTATTATACCGAACGCGGCTGTATCTTGTAGAACATATAGCTGCGGGTCACGGCGAGCGGCCTCGTTCGTATATTAACGAGAAAGTACACTGGGAAAAACCAATAAAAAGGGGCTCCCTCGGATAAAAGACGGAAGCGTTATGAGAAGGAAAGGGAGAGGAGTTGGCTAGCTAGAACTCCACCAGCGAACCACACTTATTTCTTTACTTACGCCTTGTACATAGTTATACTACATCAAACCCATAGAACTACGTTTCTTTTCGTATTCAAATTAAATTTTTCAAAAGCGTAGCTTCCCCTCGCTTACACTCGTTATATACAAAAGCTGACGAAGCCAATTCCGTAATAACCTTTTCAATTATTAGTATTCGTAACAACAATAGATAATAATCTGTTATATATTTGATAAAGTGGATTTGTATGTTTGTCTCCTTAGGGATCCCTCGGGCCCTGATAACTATGACCCTATGATTCTGTTCTCAAATAAGTGATACTTAAATTCTTAAATAGGAAATACGTGACCTCCAGTTTGAGGATCTTATTTTTCTACCGGGAATTACGTCATACCTGAAATACGTCGCTTTCGCTCGCGATATGAGATTTTCAAACCGCAAGTAATTTATTTCCAGCCAATTTCCGGTTTCTATATTTAATATTCTATAGCGACGTGCACCATAGCGAAGCGCCCGAGCTCCAACGACTTGCTAATATTATTGAATTTCAATGTTTTTCACTTTAAAACAAATGCGTTTTACACACAATACAGAACGACTGTTGCAATTTTTTATATTCGGACTTGTGAATTTTTTCACGAGATCAGATCACCTTAAAGGATACTGGGTGGTAGGGAATTTTCGAACAAAAAATTTGGTACAGAGAAAAAAAATAAAACGTGTTTTCTTGCCTAAAATCGGCGAAAATTCGCCCTTAACGTCAAAGCACAGTAAAAAAAAGAGCGAAAGCAATCGCTCTTCATCACGAGAGATATTCTGAAACATAAACATTCTTGCTATGTGTCCTACCATTTCATAACAGAAATGCTGCGAGGAGTATAAAAATGTTTATATATTTTGTCCACAAATGCAGTGTGTCTGTGTGTTTATGTATCGCACAGTGTACATGCCACGCGCCTGTATTATCTACGTCATTCCTGATGTCCGCGCGGTTCCCCAGAGGACAGGTCGACGGGGGATCATTTAAACCCCGCCGGGAATTGCACCCTCGCGCTCTTCCGCCACTGCTGTGCTGCTCCAGGGCGTGGGAGCTTTGCCTGTCCTGCACGCATGACGTATGAGATCCAAGGCTCACATGATCGAACCAACCTCATACTTTTTGCCATTCACTTTTTACCCTCGGCGACTTTCAAGAATGCCTCACGCATTCATTACCAACCAAGGTTTTGATACGGTCATAATTTGAGGACTTCGTTAAAAGACAAAAATCCGAAAAAAATCATTACACATGTTAAAGTCTGACAAACTTGAGATGCTTCGGACTGGACAAGGGAGTCGAACAGAGGCTTCCGAATTTTTTAACAATACGTTACAAATCGCCTCTCGACGTGTCTCAAAGGAAATTTTTTTTCGCGTTACATTACTCGAAATAAAAAATAAAATATGGCGTGGCATTTTTTTCCGATCGCCGAATGGGTCGCGAGCCTACGAATAGACGCTCCTCATAAAATCCACCGACGAAATTGATTTTAAATTGTGTAAATCTTTCCGGAGACACGGAACGTTATGAATATTGACAAGATAATGCGAATGATCTCGACGTATCTGACGTTTGAGGAGCGCGGTTGTGCTTCGAGTGCAACGACGCGCGAGTAGAACGAGTTGACTTTGGTCAGACGTCAGTTGGCCTCGACAGACACGCCGTGTTCTCCGTTCTCCCATCATCAGTATTCGCGCACTTTCCCATGCATGCCAAGTGGAGTCAAGTGGCTCAGGCTCCGCTGTGTCGCGCAGTTTTCTCTTGTCATTCCCCGAGACACAAAAGAGAGTCAGAGAACAGATTCCACCTCGATTTATCTAACTCCCTTATCTGTCCCGCTGCTTTTGAATACCCAAAGCTTCTTAAAGTCGTCGCATCTCTGCGACGTGCATTTCCGTCCCCAGGGACAAATATAGAGGACAATAGCGACTTCTTATCTCAAATTTAAAGAAATAAATTGCTATTTGCCATTTAAACGAAATTGCAATTTGCCATTTAAACGAAATTGCAATTTGCCATTTAAATGAAATTGCAATTTCGGATCGAATTTTAGCGTGATGGGAAATTCAAACTTTACATCGCGGGTAGGATCTTGCGCCGAGCTTAAAACGACATTAAAATGAAATTTGAATAAAATTTTTTATGAAATTTAAATAACATTTTTAACGAAATTTGAATAACATTTTTAACGAAATTTGAATACATTTTTAACGAAATTTGAATAACATTTTTAACGAAATTTGAATACATTTTTTAACGAAATTTGAATACATTTTTAAATGAAACTTGAATAAATTTTTTAATGAAATTTGAATAAAATTTCTAATGAAATTTGAATAAAATTTCTAATAAAATTTGAATAAAATTTCTAATGAAATTTGAATAAAATTTCTAATGAAATTTGAATAAAATTTCTAATGAAATTTGAATAAAGATTTTAATGAAATTTGAATAAAGATTTTAATGAAATATGAATAAAATTTGAACTAAAATTTGAACTAAAATTTGAACTAAAATTTGAATAAAAATTTGCACTGAAATTTGAACAAAAACTTGATCTGGAAAATGAATGAAAATTTTTCTGACATTTGAGTAAAACCTTGAACTGATAACTATAATTCCAACGATTCGAATGAACTTGCTCTCACGCCGTACATCCCCTACATCGATCGCAGTGAGTTATCTCCAATACAAATAAGCTATAGACGATATCACTCGGCCAGACTTGAAATGGTCGATGAAGTCTCTTCGATGTTCGCTTGGTCGCCTAGCAGTTGTTCCCTTTTCCGCTTCTTCGACACTTCCCGCCGTCGGTCCCTTCAGGTGGGGGCGATTGTGAGAAATCCATGTACACATACTCAACACACTGAAGTACGATCCCTCTGTACAGCAAGATACTATATATACCTACTTGCGCGCAGGCCTCGATGGATTTAATATGCTCACGCATAAAAGATAAAAGAAAAGAGTAAAAAATGATCGAACGCATACAGAAGAGCAATATCCAAGTGAATGGAGTTCTTTATCGAAGCAGTCAGCGAGCTGCGTTACGCACCAGCATCGAATAAGATTTATCGTGACTTATCTTCATTTCTTCCACACTCATTATATATTGCATATATATATGCACGTATATGCACACATATGACACATGTATATATATATATATATATAATTTAATGCTAGTGCTAGAAGACCTGATCGACATCACTCCGTAATCCCGCCGTCGATTCTCGATGTACAATCCTGTCCGTTGTATATGAATTCTCAAGGTTGTCGGTCATTATCAACAGATACGACCCGGGGAGAATGGCTCTCGCGCAGAAGCAGATTATTTCCCATGTTCCTGGTGTCAAAGTTTCCTGAAAATCCACTTCCAAATACTAACTATAGTAAGGGTCGAATTTTAAGAGGTTAGTTAGATCTTGAGCACGCAATGAAGTTCGCTCTCAGGGGCGACCTTAAGTCCGATCTCAAAAGCGACCTTAAGTCCGATCTCAAAAGCGACCCGAAGTCCGATCTCAAAAGCGACCCGAAGTCCGATCTCAAAAGCGACCTTAAGTCCGATCTCAAAAGCGACTTGAAGTCCGATCTCAAAAGCGACCTTAAGTCCGATCTCAAAAGCGACCCGAAGTCCGATCTCAAAAGCGACCTTAAGTCCGATCCCAAAAGCGACCTTAAGTCCGATCTCAAAAGCGACCTTAAGTCCAGTCTCGAGTGCCACTTTAAGTCTGATCTCAAAAGCGACCTTAAGTCCGATCCCAAAAGCGACCTTAAGTCCGATCTCAAGAGTGACCTTAAGTTCGATCTCAAAAGCGACTTTAAGTTTGATCTTAAGAGTGACCTTAAGTTCGATCTCAAGAGCGACCTTAAATTCGATCTCAAGAGCGACCTTAAGTCCGATCTCAAGAGCGACCTTAAGTCCGATCTCAAGAGCGACCTTAAGTCCGATCTCAAGAGCGACCTTAAGTCCGATCTCAAGAGCGACCTTAAGTCCGATCTCAAGAGTGACCTTAAGTCCGATCTCAAGAGCGACCTTAAGTTCGATCTCAAGAGCCATCTTAAGTTCTATCACAAGAACGACCTTAAGTTCGATCTCAAGAGCGACCTTAAGTTCGATCTCAGGAATGACCTTAAGTTCGATCTCAGGAATGACCTTCGAAGTTCGATCCCAAAAGCGATCTTAAGTTCAATCACAAAAACGACCTTAAGTTCGCTCTCAAGAGGGACCTTAAGTTCGACCTCAAGAGTGACCTTAAGTTCGACCTCAAGCGTTACCTTAAGTTCGATCTCAAGAGCGGCCTTAAGTTGAAACTACGTCTCAAAATTCGACCGTAAGTCCACCTGGGTCAAAGTCTCCACAGAAACCATCCCAGGCCCCGATTATTCTAAGTCACACCGGAGTAAAAATTCCCGGGTAGACTTCATCCCCCGTCGATTCACTTTGTTACGTATTTACCCCTCCACTTTCCGGCGGAATCCCTCCGGTTACGACAACAAAAGGGTGAAATTGCATTTGATATTTGAATTCCTCGTTGCGTATCACTTTGTCCGTCGGAGTTTCTCACCGTACGTAGACCATCATCAATCCGTAGCCGGTTACCGTTGAAATATACAGATCGTTGCCTTTCAGGTAAACTTCACTAGGATTCCCTCGTTGCTGTGTACTTTCCCAGTTTCCAGGTACCATAAAGACGAAACCAGCACGAAACTTTGCGGGTTTACCTCAACGCTATCTCTCTTCGCCTGGGAATTCCTTTCGCCAAATTTCACTGCCGTATGCTCGAGCACCCCCCCCCCCCCCCCCCCCAATCTCTCGAATCTCTTACCCAATCCCCCTGCCCCGACCTATCTTCATTCTCCGGTAGAAACATAAATTACAGCTTCCCCGCGAGTACGCGCCAAGCGTGTCGTCGCTTGGTGCCGCTGTTGCTGCTCGCTCGCTTCTGTTTGGGCTGCACCGTTCCGCAGTTGCTCGAAGGTATGCGGCCAACATCCGGCTCATACCGCTTCATCACTTATATTTATGCCAGACGTTAACAATAACCGCGAACACAAACTGAATTGAAATATCTCGCGCGCCCCTACGAACATTTAATAATTCAGGGTAAAAGTCGACACAATGAGGATCAACTAATTGGTTAACTTTTCGCACGGTGATGAATCGACTGTTGTCAATGTTGGATCGATAATCCATGGAAATTAACAAAGTTCGTCTTTCAATGACGTCATGAAAATATGAAGAAAAAAAACCGTTGCCTTCATTCAATTTTTTGGCGGTGATTGGGAACAAAGCTCGAGACGATTCGGATAAACTAATTTTGGATTTTTCACACGGAGTGGAATTTGCTATTGCTAATGATGGATCGAAAATTTGCGGAGTTTCGTTATTCAACTCACCGATGAATCAAATTTTGACCTGGTGGCGTGTCGTTGAAAAGTTTGCATCTCAATGACGTCAAAGCTGCAGAAATACTGCATTTTCCGTAATTTCGATGAAAAACTCGACGATTCCAACAAACAAACATCGAATGTGGTTCACGGATGAAAATTATTATTGCAGATGATGGATCGACAATTTGTGAAGCCACTACGCACAGAATGATACATTTTCAGTGATGCATTGGGCCTCAACTCTAAGGTGCGCTCGATGAGCCTCCTTATAGCCGTGGGCGCTACGTTTCGCTTGCGAGAAAAAGTCGACGGCTGGCCATCTAGCGGCCAAACGCCAAAACCAACCCCCCATTTGGCCTGTTGCGAACGGAGCTTTCGCAATCTTAATGCTACGACGTTACACGACTGATTTTCGTTACATGATTGTAATACCAACAGGACATGTAACAGTGACAATACCCGCACTCAACAAGTGCCTCGATAAATGTTACTGCCTCGTTATAGTACGTCTGCTCCGTGTCACGACAATAACATCGCCACATCGCATGTAACTTCCATGTTACAATGCCGCGACGAAACGTTTCGAAGCATCCATTTCACGGTGTTCAGACGAACATTGTGTTTCAATTAGTCGAATCGTGTCCCTGATTTGCAATCGAATCGCCAGGTCACGCGATTGATGACGTCAATCGTAAACTAACGCAATTTGCACGATATGTACCGCCTCCAAACTTGCCTATGCGGCCGTACTAACGATCGCTCGTGCATGTGTTACATTCGGACTGTACATTTGTCCTAAATGCCTCTCGACTGGCTTGACTTGGATTCGGGGACAGAATTCGCCACCTACGTGCGACTCCGTAGCTGTAAACTGAAGCCACAAACTCGGGCGCACTTGGTCTCTATCAGTGATTTCCTCGACACCCCGATATCAGTAGAGACATGTATACCTGCATCGATAGCTAAGAAACTCAAGGGTCTAACTCATGTACTCTCAAACGAGCAGTTGCGCCCTTTTGATTCTCGGTCGTCGGATAATATGGTCTCAGATGGAAACCGCAGATATCGTGCTAGGCGGTTTTGGCACGCAAGGGTTAATGTGTATGCACTGGACACGGGTGCGCGTTGCAGTCGCAGGATTGCATGCAGTCCGATCTAAAGCCCATGGGATCTTCATTCGATTCAATTAGAATACCTTGTTCGTGAGCATAATTAATTTATTTTTCACCACGTTTATGAAGGTCCTCGAATTCATAATATGTCTTTAAAATAAATCCGTAGACAGTTGGATTAAAACAAGTTATTACAATTAAAGCGCCATATGTGTTTTGTATGGAAAGGGAAAATAGTTCTTTTTCTTGTATTCTTACGTTATAATTTTTATCTCTGTCATCACAGGTCGAATCAATTTACCCTTTGGCAGACGTCGAGAGATGGAGTTCATAGGTTTAGAAAAAAATGCACACATCTCCACCCATTGCCCATTTGTTGCTGCGAGATCAAGTTTCGAATACTATTTTTTTTTTTACACTATCCATTTCGAAAAAAATTAAGCCATTTCAACAATTTGTAATATTTGGACCTAGGAATTTTTTAAGGGGTTCAGATTAGCTTAAAGGACACTCGGTTGAAGGGAATTCTCGATAAACAAAAGTAATGCCAAGAAAAAAAATAAAACACGTTTTGGCGCCTAAAATCGTTGACTCCTTCCCCGAAGGTGATGATAAGCTTGCGACTTGGATTTTTTTTTAGTTTTGATCGAAAATGTATGTAAAAAGCTCGTGAAGTTATCCGAGGCAGATATATAGCGCGGCAGCAGTGTCCGGCATCTCGTTAAACGAGAGTCGTTGCGGTCACGAGGCAATTTCTCGAGTTCCAACAGACGATCAAGCCTCTCTACTCTGTATATATTCCTCTCGGTAGCATTCCTCTCTACTCGAGGTGGACTCGATGGAACTGTGCGCCCGTTACTCCTATACCGAGATCGCCTCGGACGCACGGCTCAAAGCGAACGGAATTGCCAATTCCGCGCGAGTATGCGCCGATGGGGAAAGCCTCTCGAACGACCAGTACCAATAATATAGTACCCTACAGAGCCCTCTTCCTACCCTTTATACTCTCTGTGGAAATCCATCTCCTGTTACATCAATCCAGGGACCGAGAGGTGTCCCCTCGTAAAACTTGCCGCGCTTCTGTCTATAAAATAAGATGCGGTATCCGTCAGCAGATATAGCTTAAAATGGACACTTTTTTTCTTTCCAATTTTTGTTGCTGTAAATTTAGACGCAAATTTTTCCGGAATGTACAGTGAATACCAAAATCCCTATTTCGAACCCATTCGTATTTTATTTAATTACTAGTGAATATGTTGGCTCGCGCGCTTCGCGCGCTCGCCGTGTCTATACGAATGATTGTGCGTATCTGTGTGTAACTGAGTATCCGTGAGTATCCACTTCGGGACTTTAGCAACTCCGGGACTTTAGGCACACCGGCACTTTAGGCACACCGGCACTTTAGGCACACCGGCACTTTAGCAACTCCGGGACTTTAGGCACACCGGGACTTTAGCAACTCCGGGACTTTAGCAACTCCGGGACTTTAGCAACTCCGGGACTTTAGCAACTCCGGGACTTTAGCAACTCCGGGACTTTAGCAACTCCGGGACTTTAGCAACTCCGGGACTTTAGCTACTCCGGGACTTTAGCCACTCCGGGACTTTAGCCACTCCGGGACTTTAACCATTCCGGGATTTTAGCCACTCCGGGACTTTAGCCACTCCGGGACTTTAGCCACTCCGGGACTTTAGCCACTCCGGGACTTTAGCCACTCCGGGACTTTAGTCACTCCGGGACTTTAGCCACTCGGAGACTTTAACTACTCCGGGAATTTAGCCACTCCGGAACTTTAGACGGGACAAACGAACAAAAGTAATTTCTTTCAAAAACGATTGTTTTTCGATCTCGTGGTAGGTTGTGAAAAAAAAAAAAAAAAAACAGGCCCGAGAATTCTGGTTAGAGAACGTTCTTGTATTAGCAAAAAAAAAAGTTCCTCGATCGAGTAAGAGGATCGCCCGGGGTGGTTCGGAGAGCGCGACCGTTCCACCACCCTCGCTTTCGTTTGCTACAGTTCTGCCCGTCAGAGAGCTTCGTGTTTGCGTAGTGGCGTGCGAATTACCGGATCGACCCTTCTCTCCGGCTCTCCGGTATGTCCATACTTCGCGCTTCGCCAGTAGTGCGTACTCTCTGATCCCCACCCAGCAGCTGCACGAGCGGCATCGAGCTCTCGACTCTAATCCGTTCTCGATAAATTGGCGAAAAATACACTCGCAACCCCTTTCTCTCCCTCGGGCTCTGTTATCCTCGGAACAACTTGTCACTATCATCGCCACCCCCTTTTCCGCGCATCACCTGAAAAATCTGTCGCTTCCGCTTCGATGCAAAAAGTTTCGGCTAGCGAATTTTTTTCTTTTTCTTTTTTTTTTTTTTTCACGGAAACAAATGGAAAGCCATTCATTACGCGCGCCCTGTCCGGCTGTAGCCCGGAAATTGATGGAAATAGTCCTTTTTTTTTTAGCGTATTTACAACGCTTCGAGGAGTTTTTGTGTTCCATCGTAGGTTCGAGGGACGTTGCGAAATTTGTGCAGCGGCATAAAAATTCACGGTTAAATTGTATTGCGATAATGTCTTCGGTAGTTTCAAGGTATTTCAAGTTCCAAGACAAATTCTCTACGGCAGACTCCCAGATCCCGATTATTCCAAGTCTCCAACTTCATCCCTAGTCTTCAACTTCATCACCAGTCTTCAAATTCATCACCAGTCTTCAACTTCATCCCCAGTCTTCAACTTCATCCCCAGTCTTCAACTTCATCCCTAGCCTCCAACTTCATTCCCAGTCTTTAACTTCATTCCTAGTCTTTAACTTCATTCCTAGTCTTTAACTTCATTCCTAGTCTTTAACTTCATTCCTAGTCTTTAACTTCATTCCTAGTCTTTAACTTCATTCCTAGTCTTTAACTTCATTCCTAGTCTTTAACTTCATTCCTAGTCTTTAACTTCATTCCTAGTCTTCAACTTCGTTCCTAGTCTCCAACTTCATTCCTAGCCGTCAACTTCATGCCTAGTCCTCAACGTCATTCCTAGTCTTCAACTTAATTTCCAGTCTTCAACTTCATCCCTAGTCTTCAGCTTCATGCCTAGCCTTCAACCTCATCTCTAGTCCTCAACTTCATCCCTAGTCTTCAACTTCATTCCTAGTCTTCAACTTCATCCCCAGTCTTCAACCTCATCCCCAGTCTTCAACCTCATCCCCAGTCTTCAACCTCATCCCCAGTCTTCAAACTCATCCCCAGTCTTCAACTTCATAGCGTGACCTCACTTCGAACTTGATTTCGGCCTCAAATTCGATTGCAGTTCGATAGCAAACTCAAGATCGCACTCAATATCAAACTTAACCCCCAAACCAAATATCCAACTTAGGGTCAGATCTTAAAATTCGATCCCGGATCAGTTGCCACATAACTCTTCCTCAGGAAATCTTTGACTCAGAAGCCCCACCAAAGATCTTTTCCTACCCCCCAAAAAAAAAAAAAAAGTGTCTAGTCATCCTCGTAAGTGCCTCAGCCTCGATTGCACGCAGGCAACGGCACTTCCCCGACGAGACCCTTCGGTCGCCTCGTCGTCTGCGGCATCGTCAGACTGTGCGGAAGGGATCGCCCGTATCCCGGCGGCGTCCTCGAGGGCGGACCCTCCTCCGTCGCTCGTCTCGCGCAACCCTTCGCGCCTTCGCTCTTCATCTCTCGTCCTCGACCCTCAGCCACGTCGTCGCGTCGCGCGGCAAGACGGTTTGATTTTCCTTTTCTTTCCCCCCCCCCCCCCTGCCTTTCGTCGCGCGCTCTACGTGACCGGGGGGAGAGACCGGGCCACTCGAGTCACTAATCCCGCTGGTACTCGGGTGGTTACGGAGAGTCGCCGTCGAGTGGTGACCACTCGAAAAAAATAGTGGAGAAACGCGGAGATGAGAATGAGAAGCGTCGGGGGGGGGGGGGGGGGGGGGGGGGGCTTCGTGCAGACTGGGCAAGCGAGGATGACCGACGGCCCAAGGCCGACGGGATGGAAAGAAATCAAAAGGCTCTCTTCAACGTCTCCGCGTATCGCTGTGTGTCTTCTTAATTCAATGCCGGAAGGAGATGAACAATAATTCGGGGGCCGATGCGGCTCGGACGCCACGAAAGAACATCGACTGGGGTAACTTTGTTGACTTGTTTGTCGGACGTAGCGATATTGGTTCGGAGCGCTCGACTGTGTTCGGTCCTTGGGCCGATTTGGGCGGCGTGCGATCGAACTTCAATTTGAACTTAGGACAGATGAAGATCAAACTTTAGAGAGTCATGTTCAAACTTAAGAGAGTCGAGTTTAAACTTAAGAGAGTCGAGTTTAAATTCAAGTTTAAATTCAAGTTCAAACTCAAGAAACTCAAGTTCAAACACTTATGATTGAACTTACACGTAAGCTTGCCCTTACGAATCTTAAAACGTAAGTCCAAACTTAAGAAACTTAAGTTTAGACTTGAGAAGCTTAAGTTTGGACTTGAGAAACTTAAGTTTGGACTTGAGAAACTTAAGTTTGGACTTGAGAAACTTAAGTTTGGACTTGAGAAACTTAAGTTTGGACTCGAGAAACTTAGGTTTGAACTTGAGAAACCAAGTTTAAACTTGAGAAACCAAG
The DNA here is from genome assembly GCA_958510785.1 of Exephanes ischioxanthus. NCBI lineage: Eukaryota > Metazoa > Arthropoda > Insecta > Hymenoptera > Ichneumonidae > Exephanes > Exephanes ischioxanthus. Next base: position 3,437,119 of record OY294026.1, read on the forward strand.
TTTAAACTTGAGAAACTTAAGTTTAGACTTGAGAAACTTAAGTTTAGACTTGAGAAACTTAAGTTTGGACTTGAGAAACTTAAATTTGGACTTGAGAAACTTAAATTTGGACTTGAGAAACTTAAGTTTGGACTTGAGAAACTTAAGTTTGGACTTGAGAAACTTAAGTTTAGACTTGAGAAACTTAAGTTTAGACTTGAGAAACTTACGTTTGAACTTGAGAAACTTAAGTTTAGACTTGAGAAACTTAAGTTTAGACTTGAGAAACTTACGTTTGAACTTGAGAAACTTAAGTTTAGACCTAAGAAACTTAAGTTTAGACCTAAGAAACTTAAGTTTAGACCTAAGAAACTTAAGTTTAGACTTGAGAAGCTTAAATTTAGCCTTGAGAAACTTAAGTTTAGACTTGAGAAACTTAAGTTTAAACTTGAGAAACTGAAGTTTAAACTTGAGAAACTTAATTTTGAATGCAAGCTTGACCATAAGCTTGAATTTAAACTTGAACTGAAATTTGAATTTAAGCTCAAAGCAGCTTAAGCTTGAATTTAAGATTGAACAGAAGATTGAACTTAATTTTGAATTTAAGCTCGAACTGAAGTTTCAACCCTAGGTAATAAAGACAGAGACGTCGATAAAAATCGTCACGAGGAAATTCGTTGTCATTTGTCAAAGCGATGTTTTTCCCATCAGAAAATTACACGAATGAAAACAAATGACTAAGTCTTCCGTGGGAAATTGTCATCGTCGCCGGCGGACAAGTTAAGAGTAGAATTTCCTTAATTGCCCCGATCGCGAAAAGATCAGAGGCGAGGGCGGGCGATAGCGTCGGATTCATCGAGGAGTGTCGCCAGGGTGGGGGCGAGAGGTGGAAATTGCAGTGAGAGCGTGAAAGGGAAAGATTAAGCCGGAAGCCTCGCGGCAATATTACCGCGTCTACGGCACTTCCGCGAGAATTAATTGTCAGGAGCTCGGGGCTTTCTCGATTGGTTCACGAAAAAAGATTATCGGCGATCGACGAGGGGGTGAAATTTTATATGGGGGCGACGGGGAAACATTCGGCGGTTTCCGGCTGGGTACGAATTTCCGGAGAGAACTCACCCTCGACGAAAATTTATCACCATTGGGAAATGAACGAATAAGGAAATTACAAAATTTGTCTCATTCAATTTTTTTTTTTCTCTTTCCGGCAGTAAAAAATATTCGCCGACAGTCGCTCGACAGGATTCGGAGCTAAAGCTCGAACTTTGAGTGTAAAATTGCTTCGCACTTCAAGTTCGAACTTGAGTACAAAATTGTTGAGAATTTATGTTTCGAATCAAGTTTGAACTTCAGTTTTTTGTTTCTCATCAAGCTTCGATTTTTTGTTTCGAATCAAGTTTGAACTTTGAGTTCGAACTTGAGTAGAAAATTGTTTCGAACTTCGAGTTGGAACTTGAGTATAAAATTGTTTCGAACTTCGAGCTGAAACTTGAGTAGAAAAATGTTTAGAACTTAAGTTTCGAATGTAGTTTGAACTTTGATTTTTTGTTTCGAATCAAGTTTGAACGTCGAGTTCAAACTTGAGTATAAAATTGTTTAGAATTTAAGCTTCGAATCAAATTTGAACTTCGATTTCTTGTTTCGAATCAAGTTTGAACTTCGATTTCTTGTTTCGAATCAAGTTTGAACGTCGAGTTCAAACTTGAGGATAAAATTGGTTCGAACTTCGTGTTCGAACTTGAGTACAAAATTGTTCCGAACTTCGAGTTCATAAACCCTTAAGTTGATAAAGCCGATTCGGCCTTAGTAACTTGAATTCGGCGTCGTTAATTCAAGCTCACGTTGAAACTTAAAGTTCGGACTTTATTTTGTGCTGAAGTTGTGAACTTTTTTAAGGTCTCAACTTGTGTCGGGCTCAAGTACGATCTTCGGTTCAAGCTTTAATTTCACTTTTCAACTTGATTTTGAACTTGAGTTGAAAAATGAAACTTAAATTTCAACTGAGGTTGAAACTTAAATTTGAACAAAAGTTGAAAAATGAAACTTAAATTTCAACTAAGGTTGAAACTTAAATTTGAACTAAAGTCGAAACTTAAATTTGAACTAAAGTCGAAACTTAAATTTGAACTAAAGTTGAAACTCAAATTTGATCTGAAGTGGAAACTTAAATTAATCTTCAGTTGAAAATTCGACCCGAAAGTTCGAACTTAAGTTGAAAGTTCGAACTTGAGCTTAGTGACCAAACTAACAACACTTGACTTGATTCCCCGGCAATTTCGGGTCGGCCGGCCGAATTTCCAAAAACCATATTTCTCACTCACCCGTCCAATGCATCTAAAGGAAAAAAGAAAAAAAAAATGTTTTCCGTGACCTCCTTTTTCCGCATTAAAGTCGCATCTGTTCAACGATCATAATATTTCTCATGCAATGGGGGTTTTTTTATTGTCAGTGCGTTAAACGCGTCCAAGCAGCGGACCCGAAAGCCCCAGTTATATTTGGGCACGGTAACACGTACGTATGTTTGGTTAACTCGTAAATTCAAAAGAGCTTCTCGCAGAGGAAGCCACGAGTGGCGAGAGATGATGCACTACCGACGCCGAAATGTACACCGAGTGCACTCTACACGGGTTTACACTTGCTCGGGTGTTTAAATATTTAGTTTCGTCAAGTCTTGTCCTCGGCAAAATACACGGACTCGAAATACCGCCACATAAGTGTGCGTGTGTGTGTGTGTGCTTTGTGTAGATTTATAAACCCAAGCGAGAGAGTGGTTGCTGAAAACATAGGAAAACAGAGTTACAAGTGGAATAGACAGTGCAAAGGTACTCGGGCTATGTACCTTTACCTTCGCCAGCGAAGGGTAGAAATTTCTCGAGCATAACATCGGTAAGTAGTAAGCGAGGCGATTCGAAACAATGATGGAACTCCAAGTATCACGGTTTCAGACAATCCGGCGATGAGACAATCCGGCGATGAGACAATCCGGCGATGAGACAATCCGGCGATGAGACAATTCGACGATCAGACAATTCGACGATCAGACAATTCGATGATCAGACAATTCGACGATCAGACAATTCGACGATCAGACAATTCGACGATCAGACAATTCGACGATCAGACAATTCGACGATCAGACAATTCGACGATCAGACAATTCGACGATCAGACAATTCGACGATCAGACAATTCGACGATCAGACAATTCGACGATCAGACAATTCGACGATCAGACAATTCGACGATCAGACAATTCGACGATCAGACAATTCGACGATCAGACAATCCGGCGATCAGACAATCCGGTGATCAGACAATCCGGTGATCAGGCAATCCGGCGATCAGACAATCCGGCGATCAGACAATCCGGTGATCAGACAATCCGGTGATCAGACAATCCGGTGATCAGACAATCCGGTGATCAGACAATCCGGTGATCAGACAATCCGGTGATCAGACAATCCGGTGATCAGACAATCCGGTGATCAGACAATCCGGCGATCAGACAATTCAGCGATCGGACAGTTCGACGATCGGACAGTTCGACGATCAGACAATTCGACGATCGGACAGTTCGACGATCGGACAGTTCGACGATCGGACAGTTCGCCGATCGGACAATTCGACGATCGGACAATTCGACGATCAGACAGTTCGACGATGAGACAGTTCGACGATGAGACAGTTCGACGATGAGACAGTTCGACGATCAGACAGTTCGACGATCAGACAGTTCAACGATCAGACAATTCGACGATCAGACAGTTCGACGATCAGACAATTCGACGATCAGACAATTCGACGATCAGACAATTCGACGATCAGACAGTTCGACGATCGGACAGTTCGACGATCGGACAGTTCGACGATCGGACAATTCGACGATCAGACAGTTCGACGATCAGACAATTCGACGATCAGACAATTCGACGATCAGACAGTTCGACGATCGGACAGTTCGACGATCAGACAATTCGACGATCAGACAGTTCGACGATCAGACAGTTCGACGATCGGACAATTCGACGATCAGACAATTCGACGATCAGACAGTCCGACGATCAGACAATCCGGCGATCAGGAGATCCAACAACTAGACGATCAGACAATCGGACGATCAGACAATCGGACGATCAGAGTGTACTTTACACTCTGGGCGTTTGAATATTCAGTTTTATCGAGTCTCGGCCTCAAAAAAATACACTGGCTCGAGACACCGCTACATTTGTTTGTGTGTGGATTGATAAACACGAGCGAGAAGGTGGTTGCAGAAAACGTAGGGAAACAGAATTACGAGTGGAAAAGACTGTGTAAAGCACAGTGTGTAGGCACTCGCGAAACGTACTTCTCCTCCGTCCCCCTTCCGTCGGCGAAAGGGTTGAAATTTCCCGGGCATAATATCGGTAAGTAGTAGACGAGAATCGCGCGCGTGGGATTTGAAGCCGTCGCGGAGTTCCGACGTGTTTCTCGGCTCTCGGAAAAATCCCTCTTGGATATACGAGCGGAACTTTATATCCCGGCTGAAAATTTTAACGAATAATATTTTTCTCACCCTCCAACTTTTATCGCTCTCTCGCCCCTCGGAGTGTATTACAGCGCTCTCCAGTCAGTCCCAACTGGTCTTGACGGTTTATATTCCGATCTCGAGATCGTAACTCGCCCTCTCAACGAAGCCCTCTTTATTGCCTCTCGCAATGATACTTGTTTACCCGTGACACTTTATCGAGGTAAATTGCGGCCCGGAATGGCCTCCCTCGGTCCCGACTTGTTATTACTTCTGTTGGATTTCTCAATCTCTTATTTTTCATGCTTGGTGGAGTTTTCTTTTTTTACGTTCGCGTTGGGGTGGCTTTCCACCGAATCGTCGAAATTGCGTCTATTCGGCTCGATGAAATATTACAAAAAAATTCAGACACACTCGGAGGGTTGTTACTTACGTTCAGGAATTTTTTCAGATTTTTTAGAACCTTTTTTCCAATTTTTTTTTCACCCTAGATAACAGTCCAAAATTGTCGTCGGGTACGAAAGACCTTGCGCGAAACGGTTGGAGCCGCGACTCGGAAAGACGCGACGAAACATTACCAAATTTGCACGAGACACTCGGAGGGTTGGTACACACCTTCGTGAATTTTTTCAAAATTTTTCCCCCTCCCGATCCAAAGTCATGACCCTCTTTTTGAAGTGACACAGATTTCCCAGTAGTAGCGGCGAGTATGTGGTCAGACCGTCCGTCTGAATGCAATGAGAAATTACGTTCATCATTGCATTTCATTGCAGTAAATACACACCTTGGGGATTTTTTTTCCAAAAATTTCTCCCTCCCGATCCAAAGTCACTACCATTTTTTTGAAGTTCAACAGATTTCTCAGTAGTGACGGCAAGTATACGGTCAGACCGTCTGTCTGAATGCAACGAGAAATTGCGTTCACCATTGCACATCTCTAGTTAATACATACCTTCGTGATTTTTTTTCCAAATTTTTCCCCCTCCCGATCCAAAGTCACTACCCTCTTTTTGAAGTTACATAGATTGCCAAGTAGTAGCGGCGAGTATGTGGTCAGACCGTCTGTCTGAATGCAATGAGAAATTACGTTCATCATTGCATTTCATTGCAGTTAATACACACCTTGGAGATTTTTTTTCCAAAAATTTCTCCCTCCCGATCCAAAGTCACTACCATTTTTTTGAAGTTCAACAGATTTCTCAGTAGTGACGGCAAGTATACGGTCAGACCGTCTGTCTGAATGCAACGAGAAATTGCGTTCACCATTGCACATCTCTAGTTAATACATACCTTCGTGATTTTTTTCCAAATTTTTCCCCCTCCCGATCCAAAGTCACTACCCTCTTTTTGAAGTTACATAGATTGCCAAGTAGTAGCGGCGAGTATGTGGTCAGACCGTCTGTCTGAATGCAATGAGAAATTACGTTCATCATTGCATTTCATTGCAGTTAAAACACACCTTGGGGATTTTTTTTCAAAAAATTTCTCCCTCCTGATTCAAAGTCACTACCCTCTTTTTGAAGTTCAACAGATTTCTCAGTAGTGACGGCAAGTATACGGTCAGACCGTCTGTCTGAATGCAACGAGAAATTGCGTTCACCATTGCACATCTCTAGTTAATACATACCTTCGTGATTTTTTTTCCAAATTTTTCCCCCTCCCGATCCAAAGTCACTACCCTCTTTTTGAAGTTACATAGATTGCCAAGCAGTAGCGGCGAGTATGTGGTCAGACCGTCTGTCTGAATGCAATGAGAAATTACGTTCATCATTGCATTTCATTGCAGTTAATACAACACCTTCGTGATTTTTTTTCCAAATTTTTCCCCCTCCCGATCCAAAGTCACTACCCTCTTTTTGAAGTTCAACAGATTTCACAGTAGCAGCGGCAAATATGTAATCAGACCCTCTGTCTGAATGCAACGAGAAATTATGTTCTTCATTGCACGTCTCTAGTAAATGCACACCTTGGCGAATTTTTTTTCAAAATTTTTCCCCCTCCCGGTCCAAAGTCACTACCCTCTTTTCGAGGTCACATAAAATGCCCAGTAGTAGGGGCAAGTATATGGTCAGACCGTCTGTCTGAATGGGCACCTGGCGCCCCCTTCCCCTTTTTTTCCCTACCCGCTACCAAAACAATTCCACGACAATTATTTTCCCCCCAATGTCAATTCCAAACTCAATTCCTGACGTATTCATTAAACCATTTTTTTCAACTCCGAGTCCCTATCGGGATTAGAAAAAAAAAAAATAAATGCATCCCGCGAAGCGACCCAATTTTTCCTCCCACGTCGACCAGCGCTTTAATATTTTTTTTTATAATAATTTTTTTTTCTCCCAACCCCATCTCGTCGCGCGTAAACTAATTAACCCGCGGACGAACTCTTAATATCGGGTGGCGGTAATAGCCCTTCGTCGGTGATTTAATACGATTAAAAAAAAAAAAAAAAGTGTCCCATACCACTAGCGCGCCTCTTCGTTCGAGCCCGAATCGCAGCCGCATCGCAGTAGTGCTCCGCTTCACAATTTCACCCCTTTCACCCCTTTAACTCCACAACCCCCCCCCCCCCCCCCCAGCCCACTTCCCTTTGTCCGATATGCTATATTCACTCCATACGCGGAACAGATAATTGCCGTAATTGGAATGATAGCGCTCGGCCACCGGTGTCCAGCTTGACCTCTCGCCCCTTTCATCGCCCTCGGCCCCGCGCGGCGAGCACTTTGCTAAGCAGCACTTATCGACTTTTGTCACTCTTTTTTTTTATTATTTCTTCCGCACTGCACAGATATCCCATTATACCCTTGTGAAATTTTATCCCTCGCAAGGCAACGTCCTTTGTACCTTCGTTATATTATGGTAATATCATTATCCTCCGGGCATCGATATCGCGAGCGGATTCATAATATTCCCGAGATTCTTTCTCTTCTTCTGGGCTTTCAGACTTTTTTTTTTTTTTTTTTTTTTTTCTTTTCTTCGAGAAAGTACAAAGGCTTGTTGTTAACGAGCAATTTTTCCTGTTCCGTCTCGGTTGTTGTCGTGAATTGTGCGTTCGAGGATGTAGGCAGTCGCGGAGAAAAATAATCGGTTAGTTGGTGGCAATTACACGATCAGACAATCGGACAATCGTGCAATCAGACGATTGTGCGATCGGACGATTGTGCAATCAGACAATTGTGCAATCATATAATTGTGCGATCAGACAATTGTGCGATCAGACAATTGTACGATCAGACAATTGTGCGATCAGACAATTGTGCGATCAGACAATTGTGCGATCAGACAATCGTACAATCAGACGATTGTGCGATCAGACGATTGTGCAATCAGACAATTGTGCAATCATATTATTGTACGATCAGATAATTGTGCGATCAGACAATTGTGCGATCGGACAATTGTACGATCAGACAATTGTACGATCAGACAATTGTGCGATCGGACAATCGTGCGATCGGACAATCGTGCGATCGGACAATCGTGCGATCGGACAATCGTGCGATCGGACAATCGTGCGATCAGACAATCGTGCGATCAGACAATCGTGCGATCAGACAATCGTGCGATCAGACAATCGTGCGATCAGACAATCGTGCGATCAGACAATCGTGCGATCGGACAATCGTGCGATCGGACAATCGTGCGATCAGACAATTCTATAATCAGACAATCGTGCGATCAGACAGTCGTGCGATCAGACAATCGTGCGATCAGACAATTCTATAATCAGACAATCGTGCGATCAGACAGTCGTGCGATCAGACAATCGTGCGATCAGACAATCGTGCGATCAGACAATCGTGCGATCAGACAATCGTGCGATCAGACAATCGTGCGATCAGACAATCGTGCGATCAGACAATCGTGCGATCAGACAGTCGTGCGATCAGACGATTGTACTATCAGACATTTGTACAAACAAACTTTTCTATCTATCTATCTACAATCAGACGATTGTACAAACAAACATTTCTATCTATCTATCTACAATCAGACGATTGTACAAACAAACGTTTCTATCTATCTATCTACAATCAGACAACTGTACAAACAGACGATCAGACGATCGGACGACCATTCAAACGGCACATCAGACAGTTGGACAGTCGGACGATCAGACTTTGAAAAATAAATGACTTCCCGTAAAAATTCCCGTAAGAGCTGCTGCGGACGAAAGGAAACGAAAAAAAGATTATTTACATTTAAAACAAGGCCCGAAACCAACAGGAAGAATTTGCACTTGCCCGCGTTGCACGCGAATCCGTGGCGGAAAATTAAACCGCAACTTTAAACAACTCGCGTAAGCCTCGGGAGCCCCGCAGTCTCCACTGTTTAAGTTTTCCCCAGCGAGACGAGAGTGCGGCGAATGAAGAAAGGGCAAGTAACTTAGAAATAAAAATAAAATAGAACGTATAAAAAAAAAAGCGTCCGGTAAATTTATTCCACAACGAAACGAATTAAAAACTTCAACGCACGGATGTCCCTCGTGTTTATTCCCACAGTGCTTCTTCCACTTCTCGTCTACTAAACAACCGTGCTTTCTCGCAAGCAGCCATCGTGTTGCCGCTACAGCTAACAAACCTTCCCCGAGTTTTACGACCAACTTGGTAAACACGGAACGATAAAAAAAAAAAAAAAAAAAAAAAAAAAAAAAAAAAAAAAAAAAATGTTTCAAACGATTCAATGCTCGGGGATAGAGTCTGAAACCGACGACCTTGTGTGACCTTCCGATGACCTCTGTCTCACCTCAACCGATGACCGGAGAGGACCATAAAAAAAAAAAATTAAAAAAATCACATTCCCGCATTTTTCATGATGTCTGAAAGGTCACATATTCCGTAGCGATTTAACGACCGTGTAAGGGAATCGTGTCATTTAACGAGAAAATTCGCCGAAGTAGAAGATGGCGATTGAGGGAATGAAAGTTCAATTCAGCTGGGAAAAGAGGCGACACCAATCACCGTGCGCCGTCCGACGGACCTTTCACAATTTGCATTTATTAACGGTACTTCGTCCTTCGCGCCCCGGTCGTTCCGCGTCGTCCGGCCAGAAGCGAATTTTCCCCCGTTTCGCCACGGGATTACGGGCTATAAATTTAAGCTCTAATGGCTTACTTCGATTCGGCATTTTATTCGAGAGAGAGAGAGAGAATCCTCGGAGAAGTTTAACTTTGAAACCGGATTAAATATATCCGTGAAGAGCGCGGCCGCGATCGGGACGGTATATTAAAGATCGTCTTGCAAATATTATCGACGTGGAAATAAATATCAATCCAGCCGTCATGATCGATCGGGGAAGGTTAAATACATTTAAGGTGACTCATTTCGTTGAGCCAATAAATCAATTGGTCGGAAACTAATTGTTTGCTGACAATCGGACAATCAGACAATCAGACAATCAGACAATCGGGCAATCAGACTATCAGAGTATCAGACAATTGCACAATCGGACAATCAGACTATTGTACAATCGGGCAATTAAACAATCAGGCAATCGGGCAATTAGAAAATCAGACAATCAGACAATCGGGCAATCAGACTATCAGACTATCAGACAATCGGGCAATTAGACTATCGGACTATCGGACTATCGGACTATCGGACTATCGGACTATCAGACTATCAGACTATCAGACTATCAGACTATCGGACTATCGGACTATCGGACTATCAGACTATCAGACTATCAGACTATCAGACTATCAGACTATCAGACTATCAGACTATCAGACTATCAGACTATCAGACCATCAGACTATCAGACTATCAGACCATCAGACTATCAGACCATCAGACAATTGTACAATCGGGCAATTAGACAATCAGGCAATCGGGCAATTAGACAATCAGACAATCAGACATTCGGGCAATCAGACTATCAGACAATCAGACTATCGGGCAATTAGACAATCGGACAATCGGGCAATTGGACAATCAGACTATCAGAGTATCAGACTATCAGACTATGAGACTATCAGACTATCAGACTATCGGACTATCAGACAATCAGACTATCAGACTATCAGACTATCGGACTATCGGACTATCGGACTATCGGACTATCAGACTATCAGACTATCAGACTATCAGACTATCAGACTATCAGACTATCAGACTATCAGACTATCAGACTATCGGACTATCGGACTATCAGACTATCAGACCATCAGACTATCAGACCATCAGACAATTGTACAATCGGGCAATTAGACAATCAGGCAATCGGGCAATTAGACAATCAGACAATCAGACAATCGGGCAATCAGACTATCAGACAATCAGACTATCGGGCAATTAGACAATCGGACAATCGGGCAATTGGACAATCAGACTATCAGACTATCAGACTATCGGACTATCAGACAATCAGACTATCAGACTATCAGACTATCAGACTATCAGACTATCAGACTATCAGACTATCGGACTATCGGACTATCGGACTATCAGACTATCAGTCTATCAGACTATCAGACTATCAGACTATCAGACTATCAGACTATCAGACTATCAGACTATCAGACTATCAGACCATCAGACTATCAGACTATCAGACCATCAGACTATCAGACTGTCAGGCAGGACATCGTCCCTGCGGAAAACAGGCAATCAGACAATCGGACAAGGAGTTTTTCACTGGGAAAGAGGCTTGGCTGCAGGTGGAAGAGATTAATGAACTTTGCGATTGAATAATCCAGGCTCTCGGACTGTCGAGAACGAAATGTCGGAGGCCCGACTGTAAGAGAGTGCAACCGCACCTACGCTAAGTAATTCGGCAGACAAGAGAGAGGCACGGCTAAACGTGACAAACAAACGTGATGTGTGCCGTTGCTCGTTACTGACAGCACATCTGTGGCCAAACTTGTGAATCTGCATCCATGAGCGTATTCCTGTGTGTCTGTGGATGTCTCTCTGTCCGTCTGTCTGTCTGTCTGACTGCGTGTGTTTCCACCGAGCGTACCTACTAACGCCCGCGCTACAGTTATAGAGAGAATGCCGACACACGTTGATATAATCGTATTCCCGGGAGGCGCAATTGGTACAGGTTGATTCTGTGCCCGGCTTGAGAAAACACACACGCAGTGGCAAACAGACCGGCAATGTGTTTATTACCCTGTGCGGTATGTTGATTGCGGCGCTGATAAGAATACATCGCGCAACGCTCGGGGCGAACGGAATAAATAAAACTGAGGACGCCAATTGAAATAAAAAATTCGTCGTTCGAGTGGAGGAAACAAAAATTGTTGAAAAAAAAAAAAAACGTTGAAAAAAAATAATGATGGGGGAAAAAAAAAATTGTCGTCGACGAGGATGGGATTCGAACCCACGCGTGCAGAGCACATTGGATTAGCAGTCCAACGCCTTAACCACTCGGCCACCTCGTCACATGAAATCTCAACGATAAAAAAATCTCGAGGACTTTCTCTGGAACCTTGTCACATTGCTCGCGAAGGTTTTTGGGTGGAGTAAGTAAAAAAGAACGAAGAGAAGTGACGACATAATGTCGCGAAATTTCGAGTTCGAAATCGGCGCTGTTTTTTTAGATTTTTTTAACCTCTTGAAATAGCCTCTTGAAACAACCTCTTGAAATAACCTCTTGAAATAACCTCTTAAAATAACCTTTTGAAACAACTTTTTGATATAACCTTTTGAAATTACCTTTTGGAATAATCTTTTAAAATAACCTCTTGAAATAACATCTCGAAATAACCTCTTGAAATAACCTCTTGAAATAACCTCTTGAAATAACCTCTCGAAATAACCTCTCGAAATAACCTCTTGAAATAACCTCTTGAAATAACCTCTTGAAATAACCTCTTGAAATAACCTTTTGAAATAACCTTTTGAAATAACCTCTTGAAATAACCTTTTGATCCAACCTTTTGATCCAATCTTCTGATCCAATCTTCTGATCCAATCTTCTGATCCAATCTTCTGATCCAATCTTCTGATCCAATCTTCTGATCCAATCTTCTGATCCAATCTTCTGATCCAATCTTCTGATCCAATCTTCTGATCCAATCTTCTGATCCAATCTTCTGATCCAATCTTCTGATCCAATCTTCTGATCCAATCTTCTGATCCAATCTTCTGATCCAATCTTCTGATCCAATCTTCTGATCCAATCTTCTGATCCAATCTTCTGATCCAATCTTCTGATCCAATCTTCTGATCCAATCTTCTGATCCAATCTTCTGATCCAATCTTCTGATCCAATCTTCTGATCCAATCTTCTGATCCAATCTTCTGATCCAATCTTCTGATCCAATCTTCTGATCCAATCTTCTGATCCAATCTTCTGATCCAATCTTCTGATCCAATCTTCTGATCCAATCTTCTGATCCAATCTTCTGATCCAATCTTCTGATCCAATCTTCTGATCCAATCTTCTGATCCAATCTTCTGATCCAATCTTCTGATCCAATCTTCTGATCCAATCTTCTGATCCAATCTTCTGATCCAATCTTCTGATCCAATCTTCTGATCCAATCTTCTGATCCAATCTTCTGATCCAATCTTCTGATCCAATCTTCTGATCCAATCTTCTGATCCAATCTTCTGATCCAATCTTCTGATCCAATCTTCTGATCCAATCTTCTGATCCAATCTTCTGATCCAATCTTCTGATCCAATCTTCTGATCCAATCTTCTGATCCAATCTTCTGATCCAATCTTCTGATCCAATCTTCTGATCCAATCTTCTGATCCAATCTTCTGATCCAATCTTCTGATCCAATCTTCTGATCCAATCTTCTGATCCAATCTTCTGATCCAATCTTCTGATCCAATCTTCTGATCCAATCTTCTGATCCAATCTTCTGATCCAACCTTTCAAACCAACCTTTCGATCCAACCTTTCGATCCAACCTTTCGATCCAACCTTTCGATCCAACCTTTCGATCCAACCTTTCGATCCAACCTTTCGATCCAACCTTTCGATCCAACCTTTCGATCCAACCTTTCGATCCAACCTTTCGATCCAACCTTTCGATCCAACCTTTCGATCCAACCTTTCGATCCAACCTTTCGATCCAACCTTTCGATCCAACCTTTCGATCCCACCCTTCGATCCAACCTTTCGATCCCACCCTTCGATCCAACCTTTCGATCCACCCTAAAAAAAGGTAAAACAAAATCTAAAGAAAAAATATTGAGTCCGCGACTGATCCCATAATTCGTCGTCGAGGTTTTCCCGGACCACGGAGGGCTCGGCTTTCCCGGAAGGTCCTCTCCGAGCGAGTCCTTCGTCCCGGCCCCGGAGCTCAGGGTGGCCTGCTAGCGTTTACCTCTCCTTCAAACTAATCGTAAAAGTTCACCAACCGCCGAGATGGGGCTAACTGCCGGGCTATGTCGCCGGGCGTTATTCCCCCACGCCAGTCTCGCGACGGCGAAACTTTGATCGAGAAAAGCCGCTCCGCCGCTTCGACTTCGTCGAGAGGATTCGCTCGTCGAGGTTCCGGGCTCCTCCCGGAGCCGCCGACACCTCAGGACGGTAGCGGGGCCCTCCGAAAAGACGACGCGCTTTTACACGCCAACCCCCCCCCCCCCCCCCCCCCCCCCTCCCCGTAACGATGGGAAATATTAAACGAACGGGGCCGCGGCTTCCGCCGGAGAGTTTGCAATTTGGAAACTCATCAGGCGACGCGAAGCTCCTGGAGATAACCATGCAGCCGGCTTTGCCTCCCAGCACCCCCGATATAAAACTCAAAATGCCGCAGAAAGTATATCAATTTTTTGGCCGATGAGCCTGATTTTTGTTTTTTTTTCAGCAAACTGATTTTTTAACCGGAAGTGGGGTCATACCGGACATACGTCACTTCCTGTCCGAAACTTTATTTTATCGACCGGATATGACGTCATAGCGGAATTACATCACTTCCGGTCCGGAAACCGAATTTTTCGACCTGAAGTGACGTCATACCGGACACACGTCACTTCCTGTCCGAAACTTTATTTTATCGACCTGAAGTGACGTCATACCGGAATTACAACACTTCCGGTCCGGAAACCTAATTTTTCGACCGGAAGTGACGCCATTTCGGAATTACATCACTTCCGGTCCGGAAACCAAATTTTTGGACCCGAAGTGACGTCATACAGGAATTACATCACTTCCGCTCCGGAAACCTAATTTTTCGACCGGCAGTGACGTCATACCGGAAATACATCGCTTCCGGTCCGGAATCTTCATTTATCCACCGGAAGTGACGTCGTACCGGAAATACATGACTTACAATTCTGAAACTTAATTTTTCAACCGGAAGTGACGTCATATTGGAAACAGTCACTTCCGGTCCGGAAACTTCACTATTCGAACGGAAGTGACGCCATACCGAAAATACGTCACTTCCGGTTTGCAAAATCTCATTTAACGACCGGAAGTGGCGTCCTACCGAAAATACGTCACTTCCGGTTTGCGAAATCTCATTTTTTGACCGGAAGTGTCGTCGTACCGAAAATCCGTCACTTCCGGTTTGCAAAATCTCATTTTTTGACCGGAAGTGGCGTCGTACCGAAAATCCGTCACTTCCGGTTTGCGTGATCTCATTTTTTGACCGGAAGTGGCGTCGTACCGAAGATCCGTCACTTCCGGTTTGCGTGATCTCATTTTTTTTTTTCGACCGGAAGTGACGTCGCGCCGCAATCGCCTCGATCACGGGTCGAAAAAAAAAAAAATGAGCTCTCCAAACCGGAAGTAGTTCGGACGATCGCGATTTCGTGAAAACAAAATGAAAACCGAATCGAATCAGACGAGTCAAAAGCTCGGTCGTTATTTTTTAATAGACCGACATTTCAAAATCATCGAAATTTCGATTTCGCAAGAAAGATAAATAAAAAGCCATCCGCGAAGAGCACAAACAATATAGCGGATGGCATATAAATCCGAATTAATGTCGCTTTCGGATAAAGTTTATCGCCCCCCCCCCCCCCCCCCTGTTTTATCTCCTCGTCGAGATAAAACGAGGGGGAATCCTCACTTTACGGCTTTTATTTCCAGCATTCTCGCGAAGCGAGATAGCCCGATTATTAAGAGTTTCCGGCGCCCAACCGTGGTTTTTTTTTTTTTTTTTTTTTTCGCCACACGACAATACGATGTCGAAGGGGGGGGGGGGGGGGGGGGGGGGGTAGCTTTAGTTCTCTCGTCTTCCATGGTATATTTCTTCTTTCCGATGTATTACTCAAGGGGATGGTTTAAGCAGTCAAGCGACCCATGAAGCTTTCCTTCATTTTTTTTTTTTTTTTTTTTTTTTTTTTTACCTCCCTTTGAGTCAGCCTGGCGCTCTTTTCGTCGTCGTCCTTTTTCCATGCAACTCCACGTCTCCGCCTCTCCGCGCACTCGACACGGAAAGACGAACTCCTTTTGGACATCAACCGGAAGTCCCGACGGGCAAAAGGCCGAAAAAACGAGCATCAAAATAAATAAATAAATAATCGTAATTGTGATAATAATAATAATTATTAATCATTAATAACAATTGAGTAATGTTATAATTACGGTAATAACAGATAATTAATCCATGAAAATTAATTTTTTTATAAATTGATTTTCGTTATTTTCAAAAGTTTATTATTCACGTCAATAATTTTTTTTGTTTACAAATCAATTGTCATATTTTTTGTTTTTTTTTTTATTTAATGATAATGATTATTATTATCATGAATTATTAATAACGATTGAGTATAATAATAATAACGGTAATAACAAATAATTAATCCATGAAAGTAAATTTTTTTTATAAATTCATTTTCATTATTTTTAAATTTTTTATTAACGTCAACTATTCACATTAATAAAAAAAAAATAATTATAATAATGATAAATAATTATTATTACAATTATTATGGATTATTAATAACAATTAAGCATAATAATAATAACAGTAATAATAGACAATCCATGAACATGATTTTTTAAAATAAAAATCAATTGTCACAATTTTTTGAATTTTTTTAAATTCACGTCAAGTAAAGTCTCATCGATGCAGTCGCGCCTTCGCTCTTCGAATAATAATAAAGAATAATATTTCAAACCTCGGCCGCTGGCTTCGCCGCGCCGCAAGAAAAATCTTAAGCAAGGAAAAAAAAAATCGACGAAATCCAAAGCCTCGTCTTTTTCCCCCTTCATCGCATTACCGGTAGTTTTTTTTTTTTTTTTTTTTTTTTATTCCTCTTCCGCGCGAGAGTTTTCGTTTTGTCGTTCTGTCGTTTCCAGGTCGTATCAAAGCTCTTTTAAATAGGGGATAACACGTAATCCGTAATTCCGCGAACGGCGCCCGTTTTTTTGCGGACGGTGGCAGTCGCGGATCCCGTGTTATAGCCGATGTGGACTCGAGGCCGAATCCAGGAAACCGGAGAGTTTTTCCCGGAGAATCCACGAGAGAGTGAGACAGTTATATATCGCCGGAAATCCGACGTGTCAGGGTAAATGCACAGACAAGAGAGATCTGTGCATCGAAGCTTGCCTTTGCGCGGAGCAGCCCGCTGTGTGCGATACTTCGTTCCGGATTAAAAAAAAAAAAAAAAAAAAAAAAAAAAAAAAAAAAAAAAAAAAAAACCTCGAGAAGAGACCCGAGGAAGGGAACAGAAATTCGATATCGTTGAAATTTTTTTATTTATCTTTTGGCTTTATATTTTTTTGCTCCGAAATCGCGCACCGTCGGTATGTTCGACTGCGGCGCGGGGAGATTTTTTTTCCTTGATTTTTTTTTTTTTTTTTCTGCAAACACAAAGACAATCCATCCGAATTGAGATCATAGAACTTAAGTTTGTGCGCAAGCTTAAGTTTGCTCCCAAGCTTAAACTTTAGGTTGATCCCAGGTTTGAACTAAAGTTCGATTTCCATTTGGAATTTAAGTTTGCTCCAAACTTGCACTTTAGGTTGATCCAAGTTTGTACTTAAGTTTGATTTCAATTTTGAACTTAAGTTTGCTCCCAAGTTTAAACTTTAGGTTCGTTCCAGCTTGAACTTAAGTTTGATCCCACGTTTGAACTTAATTTTTATCCTAAGTTTGCACTTACGTTTTATCCCAAACTTGAGCTTGAAACTTGAGCTTGAAACTTGAGCTTGAAACTTGAGCTTGAAACTTGAGCTTGAAACTTGAGCTTGAAACTTGAGCTTGAAACTTGAGCTTGAAACTTGAGCTTGAAACTTGAGCTTGAAACTTGAGCTTGAAACTTGAGCTTGAAACTTGAGCTTGAAACTTGAGCTTGAAACTTGAGCTTGAAACTTGAGCTTGAAACTTGAGCTTGAAACTTGAGCTTGAAACTTGAGCTTGAAACTCGAGCTTGAAACTTGAGCTTGAAACTTGAGCTTGAAACTTGAGCTTGAAACTTGAGCTTGAAACTTGAGCTTGAAACTTGAGCTTGAAACTTGAGCTTGAAACTTGAGCTTGAGCTTGAAACTTGAGCTTGAGCTTGAGCTTGAAACTTGAGCTTGAGCTTGAAACTTGAGCTTCAAACTTGAGCTTGAACTCGAGCTTGAAACTTAAGCTGGAACTCGAGCTTGAAACTTAAGCTGGAACTCGAGCTTGAACTTGAACTTGAACTTGTGTTTGAACTTAATTGAGAGCGTGGGTTCGATCCCAAGTTTCAACTTAAGTTTGATCTCAATATAAAATTCAAGTTCACACTGACCCCGATACCAAGTTTCCTTAATTTAATGCACGAGCAATTCATTATTCAAGATAAGGGTCTGGTAGTAGCTTCCATGGGACGTACTTGTAGGTAGCAAAGCCGAAGATTCCGATTGGCAGTAGAGATAGTGAGGTAGGACAGCTCGAAGGACTGATGATTAATGGAACTCCGCGTTCGCTACCCTGCAAATTGAAGCATCGAGCCACAGCGTACGGAAGCAACGCGACGAGGCACTTACACAGAGGATACCTGCGATCCCCCCCAAACACTCGACACCCGATGTCTCTCGTTGCAGTTCCCGGCCATCCATCCGACCCTCAACCGAACACATCCATATGCATACCTTTAAACGCCGGGGCGCAGGGCCGTCGAAACAGCGCTCTCACGAACGCGAGGCACATCGAATTCGTCGAAATGCGAAGTGTCTATCTCGCACGCGCTGGCTTATTCCTCGGGACTGGCAAACACTGTGCATACTCGCGGTTTGCTTGTCCATTCACTTTCGCCTCTTCGGATCGCGGGCTCTGGAAGAGTCTCGGCTACGAACTTGTTCGCAATACTTCGAGCCACGGGTCCGAGAGGCAGGAACTTTGAGATTCGTTCAACGTATTTTTTTTTGCCGATGCGGAGATTTGTCAAGCGGAAGTACAGGCAGTTCAGATTTGTTAAGCAGGAAATTTAAGTCAACAACTTGATATGAAGCTTGAAATGAAGCTTGAAATGAAGCTTGAAATGAAGCTTGAAATGAAGCTTGAAATGAAGCTTGGAATGAAACTTTAAATGAAACTTTGAATGAAACTTTGAATGAAACTTTGAATGAAACTTTGAATGAAACTTTGAATGAAACTTTAAATGAAACTTTAAATGAAACTTTAAATGAAACTTTAAATGAAACTTTAAATGAAACTTTAAATGAAACTTTAAATGAAACTTTAAATGAAACTTGAACTCAAACTTGAAATCAAACTTGAAATCAAACTTGAAATCAAACTTGAAATCAAACTTGAAATCAAACTTGAAATCAAACTTGAAATCAAACTTGAAATCAAACTTGAAATCAAACTTGAAATCAAACTTGAAATCAAACTTGAAATCAAACTTGAAATCAAACTTGAAATCAAACTTGAAATCAAACTTGAAATCAAACTTGAAATCAAACTTGAAATCAAACTTGAAATCAAACTTGAAATCAAACTTGAAATCAAACTTGAAATCAAACTTGAAATCAAACTTGAAATCAAACTTGAAATCAAACTTGAAATCAAACCTAAGTTCAAACTTAAGTTCAAACTTAAGTTTAAACTTAAGTTCAAACTTAAGTTCAAACTTGAGCTGAAATTTGAGTTCAAGCCCGAGATCGAACCTAAGTTGCAATTCGGGACAAAACTTAGATTCCAACTCAATATCAGATGGAATTTCACATTTGCGTTTAAGCTCAAGTCCCAACTTGAGCGATGCCCGCACAGGGTCGCCGTAAATACTCGATGATCTGAGGTGGCAACACGCCGAGGAGCATATTTTACGATCCGAGGGTCTAACGTGTCTCTGATTCCGCTATTACGGTACAGTGTATGGTACATAAATCCATATAACGGCCTCGAGCACGGTTGCAACCCCCCCCCCCCCCCCCTTAATAAAGCGACCACGTGCATGAAATATATACATACATACATTGCATAAATGTGTATATGCGTCGTTGAGGATGCACCGAGGGTTGCATCGCGAAGGAGAGCGCAGAGATTCAACCCCTTCCAAGCGACGTTCAGACGCACGTTCCACCCTACGAAACACTCTAATTAATTCACAGCATCTCCGCCTCTGCGCCAATTCGGCCCCCGTGAATCCTTCGTCTGCAAGGCTCTCTCATCACTCGTGGCTCTCCGCGTCGCCCGCTCCGACGCACAGCCTCGCCTAGGAGCGTGATTACACGTGGAAGCGTCGGAGAACTCGTGCCTCGCATATTATCATTCGGTTAAGTAAGGACACGTCGGACCGAACTCCTATGCGAAATCCCTGTCTGATATTTAACCGCCACATTTACCCAGAGCCGACACCCGGCACGACGTCCTGGTTGTCGGTTCTCCCGTCCGGTTTGGTCGCGATGTGAAACCGGGATTATCACTCAAGGAACTTGGGTCGTTTTGATAATAAGGGGTCTTATGCTTGTAGGAATGGTGAACCGGTCGGCGGTTCACCGCGGGGGTCGTTCCAAGGGCGTGCCATTAAAAGTCCATTAAAGTTTAGGGGCCATCGGGCTCAGCGGCGAAAAGAGGGCGAATGGACAATTAATTATTACGAGGAGACGCGCTGGGTAAATGTGGGATTAAGGCTTTGGATGAATAAATTGATTGAGCGTCTTTCGGGTCAGGGAGAACTTAGACCAGGAGTGGACGGCTGTAAGTTTGGGTCTACTTGGGTTAGTGAGGTCCCAGGAGGTTCGTTTTGAGATTTTGATCCGGTGAGATTTTTTGATTGATCAGGATCTGACGGGGTGATGGGTTCGCCCCGTGGGACTTGCAAGAAAATCGGGGCCTCAACTTCATTTGCATAGGGCGGTTGAGATTTTTTTTTTTGTTAAACTGTAAATGTAAGGCGGCTTCGAATTTGTAATCGAACTTAAGGTCATACGTGTAATCAAACGTAAGTTCGAACTCAAAATCAAACGTTAATTCAAACTTAACGTCAAACTTAAGTTCAATCTTGACGTCAAACTTAAGTTCAATCTTGACGTCAAACTTAAGTTTAATCTTAGTCCAGGGGACTTAGATCAATCACGTCTTGGAACGGCTTCTTTGAGGATTTTGCGCCAGGAGGATTTGTAGTCTTTGATCCAATCATACTGAGAATGAAAGCTTGGGACGACACTTGTGACGATTTTGACCCAGATTTAGGTTAATTAGGCGGTTCATTAATTGGGTGGCTTGAAGTAATTAGGGCCTGGGAGTGCTCGTTTAAAGACCTTGACCCAGGAACACTTACATCAAACCAGGCCTGGGACTGCTTGCGTGATGACTTTGATTCAGGGAGACTGAGAATGATCAGAGCTTGGGACGGGACTTGTGACGATTTTGACCCAGATTTAGGTCAATTAGGCCGTACATTAATTGGGTGACTTGGAGTAATTAGGGGCTGGGACTGCTTGTTTAAAGACTTCCACCCAGGAAAACTTGGATCAAACCAGGCCTGGGACTGCTCGCGTGAAGACTTTGATTCAAGAAGACTGAGAATGATCAGAGCTTGGGACGGCACTTGTGACGATTTTGACCCAGATTTAGGTCAATTAGGCCGTACATTAATTGGATGACTTCGAGTAATTAGGGGCTGGGACTGCTCGTTTAAAGACTTTGACCCGGGAAAACTTACATCAAACCAGGCCTGGGACTGCTCGTTTAAAGACTTTGACCCAGGAAAACTTGGATCAAACCAGGCCTGGGACTGCTTGCGTGGAGACTTTGATTCAGGGAGACTGAGAATGATCAGAGCTTGGGACGGCACTTGTGACGCTTTTGACCCAGATTTAGGTCAATCAGGCCGTACATTAATTGGGTGACTTGGAGTAATTAGGGGCTGGGAGTGCTCGTTTACAGACTTTGACCCAGGAAAACTTACATCAAACCAGGCCTGGGGCTGCTCGTTTAAAGACTTTGACCCAGGAAAACTTACATCAAACCAGGCCTGGGACTGCTCGCGTGGAGACTTTGATTCAGGGAGACTGAGAATGATCAGAGCTTGGGACGGCACTTGTGACGCTTTTGACCCAGATTTAGGTCAATCAGGCCGTACATTAATTGGGTGACTTGGAGTAATTAGGGGCTGGGACTGCTTGTTTAAAGACTTTGACCCCGGAAAACTTACATCAAACCAGGCCTGGGACTGCTCGTTTACAGACTTTGACCCAGGAAAACTTACATCAAACCAGGCCTGGGGCTGCTCGTTTAAAGACTTTGACCCAGGAAAACTTACATCAAACCAGGCCTGGGACCGTTCGCGCGGAGACTTTGATTCAGGGAGACCTAGGATAATCAGAGCCTGGGACAGCTCTTGGCAACTCTTTGATCCAGAGAGACTTGGACTAAAATCAATTACTTCAACATGGCGCATGAACCGATTTGCTGATTCGTCAAATTCTATAAGGAATAATACGAAATAACGAGAGGCAGAGCTTCTTTACTTCTTCCGTGAATAATAATATAGTGTATTGATCTCGTTGGGAAAGCAGCGACGATTCTCAAAGTTTTAGAATTGGTATTATCGCCACTGTTGACACGCTTTTCGCTCCGATAGCTTCGCGAACTCGGTGAGAGAGCGAACTCTTCCGAAATGCGATACCGCGGCCCTCAACTCCATGGCGTTATATCCAGAGCGGCATCGGAGGCAATTGTAGAATACTCGCACAGTGGATGGGAAGCGAATGCCGGTGACTCCGACGACGATGAGGGGTGGTAGATAAATATTTGTTTCCGCGAAGTTCCGCGCCAGATGGAACACGACATCGTTCGACTTTCTCTCCACTTCACTCCTCTCTCGAGAATTCTCACAGTACGAAAATTCATTGAATTTAATCGTAAAGTTACAAGTTTTTGTTGTTTATTGTTTATCGCCCAAACACGAATAACTTCCTTCTGGGGGCTTCGTCGTGTCGTGCCCGCGTTAAGGTACCATTGTTCGATCGTCAAACACTTCAATTTCAACTACCAGTCGATACTTTTTTTTATATCCGACTACAGATTCACCCGCGAAAGGCCACTCCTAATTTTTGTCCCACCCGGGACACGGTGTCCCAAAATCGAATCAAAAAGTGGACAGTCGTACGCAGTGTTCAAAACCGAGTAACTTTTCCCTTTGTCAAAACTTCGTAAATCGAACGGTTCTCAAGTTACAGGCGTCCGAATGTTTCACCCAATGAGCGAAGCGCCTAACCGTGCATGTTTTCCAGCCCTCCCATTGGCCGACACTTCAACCGCCCGTATCTCGCAAACGGTGAACCGTAGAAAAAAATGTTCAGGAAACAATATCCTCAGTTTCGACAGCGGAACACGACTGCACCGGTCTCATCGTCCGAATCGCTGTGAATTCTCCGTGACGGCCTCGACGAGAAGTCCAAGATCGTACACAGCTCTTTCCGCCCGGCGAATCGAACGTAGGACAATTACACCGGTGACAAAAGCCTTCATACCAACGGGACACGATCCGTACCCTCGATATCCTCATTCAATCGAGCCGCTCCTAATTGTTGTCCCACCCGGGACACGGTGTCCCAAAATCGAATCAAAAAGTGGACAGTCGTACGCAGCATTCCAAACCGAGTAACTTTTCCCTTTGTCAAAACTTCGTACATCGAACGGTTCTCAAGTTACAGGCGTCCGAATGTTTCACCCAATGAGCGAAGCGCCTAACCGTGCATGTTTTCCAGCCCTCCCATTGGCCGACACTTCAACCGCCCGTATCTCGCAAACGGTGAACCGTAGAAAAAAATGTTCAGGAAACAATATCCTCAGTTTCGACAGCGGAACACGACTGCACCGGTCTCATCGTCCGAATCGCTGTGAATTCTCCGTGACGGCCTCGACGAGACGTCCAAGATCGTACACAGCTCTTTCCGCCCGGCGAATCGAACGTAGGATAATTACACCGGTGACAAAAGCCTTCATCCCACCGGGACAAGATCCGTACCCTCGATATCCTCATTCAATCGAGCCGCTCCTAATTGTTGTCCCACCCGGGACACGGTGTCCCAAAATCGAATCAAAAAGTGGACAGTCGTGCGCAGTGTTCAAAACCGAGTAACTTTTCCCTTTGTCAAAACTTCGTAAATCGAACGGTTCTCAAGTTACAGGCGTCCGAATGTTTCACCCAATGAGCGAAGCGCCTAACGGTGCATGTTTTCCAGCCCTCCCATTGGCCGACACTTCAATCACCAATATCTCGCAAACGGTGCACCGTAGAAAAAATTTTTCAGGAAACAATATCCTCAGTTTCGACAGCGGAACACGACTGCACCGGTCTCATCGTCCCAATCGCTGTGAATTCTCCGTGACGTCCAAGATCGTACACAGCTCTTTCCGCCCGGCGAATCGAACGTAGGATAATTACACCGGTGACAAAAGCCTCCATCCCACCGGGACACGATCCGTACCCTCGATATCTTCATTCAATCGAGCCTCTCCGTGCGTCATACCTGTCCACCGGCACTCGACGATTATTTAATCGCTGTCAATCGTCCGATCACAATGGCCGAGGGCTTGTTGTACACGGCTGGAGGATCGAACTGATATGGAAGTGGAGTGTCGCGATAGCGAGGGAGACGGATCGATGACAACGGCCCGATGGAGAAACGGAGAGAGAGTTTGGGGTCTCGTTGAAAGTTCTCTCGATCGCCATAGACGAGTCAGAGCTCGTGTCGCAGCCAGCCGCGCTTCTCGACTCACGCTCGAGATTGATCGAGAGCCCAGGCGCGTTTCTGTCGATTGTGCCGCGTCTCTCTCTCTCTCTCCTCTCCTCTCCTCTCCCTCTCACCGTGTGTGTACGCTTGTCTGCTCAAGTGCCCGAGGTATTATGTGTGTACATCCGCTGTACGGAACTCGCACGGCCTCTCGAATCTCGAAATGCCGAATCGATCGTCAAATACACACACGTCATACACAACCCAGCGGGGCAGGGCTCGAGAGTTTCCAACCAAACCATTATTCCTTCCAAGCTTTTCATACTCGAACAAGCGGATCTACGTCATCCCGTTTCCGATATTTCTATCTATGTCTCACCGTACACGGTGCCGTCATGAAAGGAAAATCCTCTTTTAATTTATTCATGGAGATATCACGCACGCACATCCGCGAAGGACGAGATTGCACGTGCGGAACAATTTTTTTTTTTTTTTTTTTTTTTTTTTTTTTACCGAAGCGAGAGCGAACTGTCGGAAGTCTCGTTGATGTTTTGAATTATTGTTTTCCGATGAGAATTGTAGTTTCTTTTTTTTTTTTTTTTGGAAAGACAATTTGACTACCATGTGAAGATAAAACTTAAGGGGATTCTGAAGCTGTTTTTTTTTCTTCTTTTTTTTAACCTGTTTTACATGTTTTACCGACGGAAGTAGACAATTTTTTAAAAACAATTTTTTTTTTTTTTTTTTTTTGAAAAATGACACACGCCCCTCTAAAGCTCATGCATTTCTTAATATCATCTTTAATGACATGACAAAACAACGTAATATTAGGTTCCTCTGATGTGTCTTATTTTCGTAAAGTGTTATTTCGGTCCATGTTATTTTTGCATGTTATTCCGACTTGCCAGTATAAACGCTTGCCCCGCTACCCCAACCAGAAAATCTCCTAAGGCAACCTCTCGCCCCCCCCCCCCCCTTTGCCTTTTCCCCCCCGGCAAAAAAAAAAAAAAAAAATAAGCACAAGGCCTCACCCGCCTCGCATACAATTTTCCCAACGTCAAGGCGAAAGAATAAGTATTGAAATTTCCCGGATGACATGAGGGGGGGGGGGGGGGGGGGGGGGGGGCGGGGGTGGAAAGAGTCTTTCTTGGAGAAAGTCGATTCCACCTTAAAGGGAGTATAAAAGGGGAAATAAAAGTGAACCAAAGAACGATGCAAGACTATGCCCAGGCTTGGTGCATTGGGGGGCCGATGGGGGGGTGGATGGGGGGGGTGGGGGGTGTGTTGTCTCGACTTCGAGATCTCGGTGTGGGAGTAACGAGACGTCGCCTTCTGAAGCGCCGACTCGTCTTGTGCGCGAAGAGTTCGTACCTTCAACATCCTTTTTCCGCCCCCCTTTCAGCCCCCCTTTTTTTTCTCCCGCTCGCTGCAGCTTCTCGGCGGGTGATGCAGAACAGCAGCTCCTGGAAAGCGAGTCTAGCGGATAGATAAGAGAAAGTGGAAAGGAAAGGCGCCAACGAGCCCCCCCCCCCCCCCCCCCCCCCGCCCCCCCGGCGCCCTTTAGGCCACTCGTCCGGGAGGAGTGAGAACAACGGCGAGTGGAGCACTCCGCTGATTTACGACGTCGCTCACCGAAAGTACCTCGACCAAGAACTACCCTCCCCCACCCCCCCCCCCCCCCCCCCCATTGCTTCGCGCGTTCCGCCCCCCGAGCAGCGGCGGCGTTTCTCTGCGCTTTACCTATAGCGAAATGCATCTCGCTGGGCGAGAAGTGCGCTGGGAAAGGCGAGACTTCCGGTGATGCACCTGCCCAAAGTGGCGAGGAAACAATTTAAGGGGCCCCGCCCTTCCGACCGGTTCGAAGCCCCCCGAGCCGGCTCGGTAATAAAAAGTGTAATTATTTTTTTTTTTTTTTTTTTTTCTACTGGGCAGGGTATCTGTGATCGGAAGATATAATGTTGATGGAAAAATGAGATTTTGCCCCCCGTGGCGTAGGCGATCGATCGCATACCGCGCCTCGCAGACTGTTCCGATAATTTTCTTTTTTTTTTTTTCATTCTGAACTATTTTTTTTTTTTTTTTTTTTAGAATCGGTATATTGATCCATTGATAAACAATCTGTTATAACATGTTTTTTTTTAAGCATTTCTTTTTTTCAGCTCTTTACTTACAAATTTTTAATTGTCCATTTTTACCTATGGACCGAGTAGCCGAAATTTTCTCGGCAAAATGTTGAATTCCCACCCAAGCGGCACGAAAATTCTCGCTACCCTTTCGTCCCGTTTCGCAACAGCGCCGCCCGACTCTTCACCGGTGCATAAAGCCGTGTGCACCGCGTGCATCCGGAGACTCTCCATGGACTCCGCTGGTCATATACCTCGTGCGAAATGTCATAAGTACCGCGAAACAACCGGACCAACTGCGAGCTCTCCGATAACCCTCTTTCCGTTTCCACAGTCGGCGTGCTCGACCCTGCGGAAATTTTAACCCGGTGAAAATCTCGCCGACCCTGCGACGCGTGAACCAGAGGTTCCGGTCTTTTTTTTTACTCGATTTGTCCAGTTTCTCGACGTTACAACGTGCAAAAAAAAAAAAGAAAAAAACCCTAGAAAATCTCCGGTCAGCTCTCTCGCGGATTTTGAAACGAAATTCCTGCGGAAAAACTCTGCTCTGATTGAATTACAAATGGAATTACGAAATGAATTACGAATTGAATTACGAATTGAATTACGAATTGAATTACGAATTGAATTACGAATTGAATTACGAATTGAATTACGAATTGAATTACGAATTGAATTACGAATTGAATTACGAATTGAATTACGAATTGAATTACGAATTGAATTACGAATTGAATTACGAATTGAATTACGAATTGAATTACGAATCGAATTACAAATTGAATTACAAATTGAATTACAAATTGAATTACAAATTGAATTACGAATTGAATTACGAATTGAATTACGAATTGAATTACGAATTGAATTACGAATTGAATTACGAATTGAAATACGAATTGAATTACAAATTCCATTACAAATTCCATTACAAATTTCATTACAAATTCCATTACAAATTCCATTACAAATTCCATTACAAATTCCATTACAAATTCCATTACAAATTCCATTACAAATTCCATTACAAATTCCATTACAAATTCCATTACAAATTCCATTACAAATTCCATTACAAATTCCATTACAAATTCCATTACAAATTCCATTACAAATTCCATTACAAATTCCATTACAAATTCCATTACAAATTCCATTACAAATTCCATTACAAATTCCATTACAAATTCCATTACAAATTCCATTACAAATTCCATTACAAATTCCATTACAAATCTTAAACATCTTAACAAAATATTAAAAATCTAAAAAAAAGAAATTGGAATTTGTTGCCACTTCGATACACTCTTGCGTGTCCGATACGCAGTATTCACGAGTGGCCTCGTCAATTCCAACCCCTTTTCCTCTCCGCTGGTCCAAGTTCACTTCCGCCCCCCGGGCGACCCCTCCACCGAGTTTCGAAATATACATGTGCACACCGGAAGCCGAGACGGCTGCGGTGGGAACGAGGAGGACTCAAAGCACCGCGGAAGAAAATTTATGGACTCGAATATCTTCCAAAAAGTATCCCGCCGGCTCGCAACAGTGCCGCGCGGGACAACGCGCGTGACTCTATTTTTATAGTGTGCTCGATGTTTATGTATAAACCCTATCCATAATCGGGACGAGGGAGGCGTTTGTTTGGGTTTGCATTTGACATTTATGAACGAGGAAAGTTATTTTTATTTTTTTTCCCCACACGACCCATCTCTATTATCGCAAAACCAAGCCTCCAGTTTGGTAACCCGTGGAACACAACTCCCCCTCCTCACTGCATCAACGTTATCCGATAGTATATGCGAGACGCGTGAAAAATTCCAATATTGGGTTCACGCATTTGCGAGTGTGTGCGGCGAGCATTTTTTTTTCTTTGTGGTGAGAGGGGCAAAATGGAATAGCTGAAAAATAATGAGTACATAATGTACTCGTTATTTTATACATAATGTCCCCTTTACTTTTATTATATATAATAATTATAATTATGTAATATATATATAATTTTCATTATATGTAAAGATAATTTATATTTAATACGTAATATGTATAGTATGTATCGGAGCTGGGCAAATACCATTCAGAAGTGTTTGCGGTTCCCTCTCGTTTCTCTGAAACTTTTATACCTTAAAACACCGTAAAACGCCTAAAACACCTCGAAACAACTCGAAACAACTCGAAACAACTCGAAACAGCTCGAAACAACTCGAGACAACTCGAAACAACTCGAAACAACTCGAAACAACTCGAAACAACTCGAAACAACTCGAAACAACTCGAAACAACTCGAAACAACTCGAGACAACTCGAGACAACTCGAGACAACTCGAAACAACTCGAGACAACTCGAGACAACTCGAGACAACTCGAGACAACTCGAGACAACTCGAGACAACTCGAGACAACTCGAGACAACTCGAGACAACTCGAGACAACTCGAGACAACTCGAAACAACTCGAAACAACTCGAAACAACTCCAAACAACTCCAAACAACTCCAAACAACTCCAAATAACTCCAAACACCTCCAAACACCTCCAAATAACTCCAAATAACTCCAAATAACTCCAAACAACTCCAAACAACTCCAAACAACTCCAAACAACTCCAAACAACTCCAAACAACTCCAAACAACTCCAAACAACTCCAAACAACTCCAAACAACTCCAAACAACTCCAAACAACTCCAAACAACTCCAAACAACTCCAAACAACTCCAAACAACTCCAAACAACTCCAAACAACTTGAAACTATATGAAATTTTTGTTCATCCCCCAATCCGTAATCCTTCGTCGAGTACATATATACATACACACGAAAGTACGATGGCATAACCGAGGGTGGATTTCGTGTGGTTTTCGAGTTTGAGCTAACGGTGCGAATGTATGTTGTAATTTGCAGTTTGAGAACCACGCAACCTGGCCTGGACACTGGCGGTGTGCGCCGAGAGCTGAGCAAGGCACTGGACCTATGGGCGAGCAACTCGAAGCTGACCTTCCAGGAGATTAACAGCGACCAGGCGGACATACTGGTCTACTTCTATCGGTAAGCAACGATCCATAATACGAGGGGGCGGATAAGACCGCAGAAGCACCGAGCACCAGCTTCGCCCCGGTGCATATCCGTTCCCCGTTCCTCCTTCTGCCATGCACGCCTGAAGCCTCACCCACCGGAAATACGCTCGATACACCGCCCAAGACCCCTACCGTGAAATAGTTTTGAAGTTCGATAAAAAAAAAATGGAGAAAAAAATTTCGTGATTTTTTTTTTTTTTTTTTTTTTGTAATTCAGATTTTATCGGATTCGTGATCCAAGCGAAATTTTGTAATTCTATCCGAATCAACGTTCCTTGTGAAAATAGGATAGGGCAATTAAAATTATTTTTTTGCTTCGAACGTTTTTTTTTTAAATCATTCTTATATCTTTACCTAAATAATTTTTATATCATTTTTAAATCATTTTTAAGAATCGTAATCGTCAAATGACTTTGAACCGTCCGATGTACGTTCGATAACAACGCCAACAGCGTTACCGTAAAAAAGTTAGATATTGACCCAAAAAAATGGAAATTAAATTATTTCGTGAGATTTTTTTTTTTTTTGGGCTTGAATTTGTTTGGGATTGAATTTTTATCTGACTCGTGATTCAATCGAAATTTCATAATTATATCCGAGACAAAGTTCCTTATCAAATTTCAATACCAAACATTTTTTTTAAATACATTTTCTCAAAAGTTTTTTTCTTTCAATTATTAAAATTTGAAAAATCAACGCGATCATCGACGAATCTTCTCCGAAAATAATTCCCAGAAAAAATTGCTCGTCAGGTTCGCGCGAAATGATATTTGATAATTTCGAAGAACGAATTAAATTTCTCGATAAAAAAAATTCCTTCCATAATTCGGAGTAATGAAATGCAGAAAAAAAAAAAAAAAAAAAAAAAAAAAAAAAAAAAAAAAAATTGCACGGGAATTTTAATTTGTCTCCCGACGAAAATTTCACGATTTAGCGAGCGGGTGAAATTTCCGCGTGCGATGTTCGGGAACGAATGTGTATAACGCAGATCTCGTGGATTAAACGAATAGCGAATTTTCCTCTGATATTCAACGCTTCCCCGGTCTCCGCCTCACGGTCGCGCCGAGCGTGTGCGCTCCATCCGTGCTAATTCTATAATCTTCAACGAGCCACGACGAGGAGACGAGCCGCCGAAGCTCCATACGTGGCTCGGAGCTTTCGCGACCGCGAAAATTAAACGACGTCTCCGCGTTTTGCCTCAGACAAATATATATGTATATATAATTCCTATGTCCGTTTTATCTCGGTTCATTTCTCCGCCGTTCTCTACACGAATTTAAAGAGACGAAAACCCAATTGACAATTCATCCAATTGGGGAACGATTCTCTTTTTTTTTATCCTGTCATCGGTACAATGAAAAGTCCATTTTGGAAAAATAAATGAACGTTACAAAAAATTTTCATCGTTAATTTCATGGATGATTTTCTTTGCGTGAATTTCATGCAAACTTTATATAAATTTCAGTGCAGATTTCATTGCACATTTCATCGTATTATATTGTTTAAATTATTGAATGAATACACAGATTACATTGTATTCATTATATTATTATAAATTTCATTAGAAATTTCATTAGAAATTTCATCGTAAATTTCATTAGAAATTTCATCGTAAATTTCATTAGAAATTTCATCGTAAATTTCATTAGAAATTTCATCGTAAATTTCATTAGAAATTTCATCGTAAATTTCATTAGAAATTTCATCGTAAATTTCATTAGAAATTTCATCGTAAATTTCATTAGAAATTTCATCGTAAATTTCATTAGAAATTTCATCGTGAATTTCATTAGAAATTTCATCGTAAATTTCATTATAAATTTCATCGTAAATTTCATTACAAATTTCATTATAACGATTCACTTTTTTTGAACCTTGCGAAAATTCTAACTTTCGAACGAAGGTTCAGATCGCTTTGAAATTTTTACAACATATATTCTTAGGATCATCGCCTATCGTGTAAACCACAAGAACAAAAATTTCAATGATACAAAAAAAATATATAAAAAATAAAATACCCACAGAAAATTGAGTAAAAAAATTGTAAGTTTCGACTTTTTATTATAATAATTTAAAAAAAATAATATTGTTGGTTCACACTGGAGATACATTCATTATGCAATTATAAATATGTTCATTTTCTTTTTGAGACACCGACATCGATGCCGAGAACTTTCACGATCGACGCGCGCGCAAAAAAAAAAATACATTGCTTTATTATGTAATATCTCCGCCATTTGTTAATATTTCTGATTTTTTTTACATACACTTAAGAAAGAATTCAATTCAAATTTCAGCAAGAATCCAATTAAAAATTCAGCAAGAATTCAATTCAAATTTAAGCAAGAATTGAATTCAAACTTAAGCAAGAATTCAATTCAAATTGAAGCAGGAATTCAATTCAATTTTAAGCAAGAATTCAATTCAATTTTAAGTAAGAATTCAATTCAAATTTCGGCAAGAATTCAATTCAAATTTAAGTAAGAATTCAATTCAAATTTCGGCAAGAATTCAATTCAAATTTCAGCAAGAATTCAATTCAAACTTAAGCAAGAATTCAATTCAAACTTAAGCAAGAATTCAATTCAAACTTAAGCAAGAATTCAATTCAAACTTAAGCAAGAATTCAATTCAAACTTAAGCAAGAATTCAATTCAAACTTAAGCAAGAATTCAATTCAAACTTAAGCAAGAATTAAATTCAAACTTAAGCAAGAATTGAATTCAAATTTCAGCAAGAATTAAATTCAAACTTAAGCAAGAATTGAATTCAAATTTCAGCAAGAATTAAATTCAAACTTAAGCAAGAATTGAATTCAAATTTCAGCAAGAATTGAATTCAAATTTCAGCAAGAATTTAATTTAAATTTCAGCAAGAATTCAATTCAAATTTAAGCAACAATTCAATTCAAACTTAAACAAAAATTGCATTCAAATTGAAGCAAGAATTGAATTCTTAAATTCGAATCGATTTTTTGCCCAAGTTTGCCCCTGACAATTTTTTTCTTAAACCCATGCGCCGCTTCGAATTTCAGTTTAAAGGTCTTTTCATTACATCTCCAAAAAATAAAAATAAAAAAAAAACCTCACATCCGGTCTTCAAAGTCCTCGCCTTCCTGCCGTGTGATTTATTAATCCGCTTAATCACCAAAAAAAAAAGAAACTAATTAGCGACCCAGCATTTCGGGGATTCATCGGAGACAAAAGTCCGGCGATGGGTTGAGGGAAGCTGCGCGCGTTAACATGCATGTCCTCGACATCGCTGCGGAAAAGATGGTCAATAGAGGGAAACGTGGCAAAAACTCATTGCGCGGTTCTGGCTACGCTCGGACCATTCCTGACAACGAGACCGCCGCACTACGTTTTCGATTCTAATTTCAATGGCATATCCCAACCCAATGGCGGTGCGCGTCGTTCGCAATCCCGCACCACCCCCGTTTTCTCTCCGCGTGTCTACCGGCCCTTCGTTTTGTCGTTTCTCGCGTCCCGGAAATTCGCGTTAACGCGTCCCTGAAGCAACCGAACCGCAACCACGACGCTATTGTACATATACATATACATATACATATACATATACATATACATATACATATACATATACATATACATATACATATACATATACATATACATATACATATACATATACATATACATATACATATACATATACATATACATATACATATACATATACATATACATATACATATACATATACATATACATATACATATACATATACATATACATATACATATACATATACATATACATATACATATATGTGTGTGTGTGTTTTTATATGCACATGTGTGTATGTATGTGTATATGGACGTGTTAGTGTTTGGGTGCGGGAATAAATGAACGAGATCGTTGCGGAGGTTGCGGGACGTTTGCAATCGTACAGGGCGCATGTAGAGACAAACAAACCCTCGCCCTGTTCGGGATGTCCTATCCCTGCGGGCACTAGGCGAAATTACTCTCCATTGTCCGAGAGCTAGCATCGAAATGATAATTTACGCGGTCGGCCGACAAAACCGCTGTACGCGCCTCCCGACCCGGACGTTACATCCCTTCCGACGAGTTTTCTGTAAGATTAAAATGGGGCTAATGAGGGTCATCCGAATCAACATTTTTATATTTTCAACTAAATTTAACTATTTTTTTTATGTCGGATTGTCGGATTGTCTGATTGTCGGATTGTCTGATTGTCGGATTGTCGGATTCTCTGATTCTCTGATTCTCTGATTCTCTGATTCTCTGATTCTCTGATTCTCTGATTCTCTGATTCTCTGATTCTCTGATTCTCTGATTCTCTGATTCTCTGATTCTCTGATTCTCTGATTCTCTGATTCTCTGATTCTCTGATTCTCTGATTCTCTGATTCTCTGATTCTCTGATTCTCTGATTCTCTGATTCTCTGATTCTCTGATTCTCTGATTCTCTGATTCTCTGATTCTCTGATTCTCTGATTCTCTGATTCTCTGATTCTCTGATTCTCTGATTCTCTGATTCTCTGATTCTCTGATTCTCTGATTCTCTGATTCTCTGATTGTCTGATTGTCTGATTGTCTGATTGTCTGATTGTCTGATTGTCTGATTGTCTGATTGTCTGATTCTCTGATTCTCTGATTCTCTGATTCTCTGATTCTCTGATTCTCTGATTCTCTGATTCTCTGATTCTCTGATTCTCTGATTCTCTGATTCTCTGATTCTCTGATTCTCTGATTCTCTGATTCTCTGATTCTCTGATTCTCTGATTCTCTGATTCTCTGATTCTCTGATTCTCTGATTCTCTGATTCTCTGATTCTCTGATTCTCTGATTCTCTGATTCTCTGATTCTCTGATTCTCTGATTCTCTGATTCTCTGATTCTCTGATTCTCTGATTCTCTGATTCTCTGATTCTCTGATTCTCTGATTCTCTGATTCTCTGATTCTCTGATTCTCTGATTCTCTGATTCTCTGATTCTCTGATTCTCTGATTCTCTGATTCTCTGATTCTCTGATTCTCTGATTCTCTGATTCTCTGATTCTCTGATTCTCTGATTCTCTGATTCTCTGATTCTCTGATTCTCTGATTCTCTGATTCTCTGATTCTCTGATTCTCTGATTCTCTGATTCTCTGATTCTCTGATTCTCTGATCGTCTGATCGTCTGATCGTCTGATCGTCTGATTGTCTGAGTCTTTAATTCTCCGATTCTCCGATTCTCCGATTCTCCGATTCTCCGATTCTCCGATTCTCCGATTCTCCGATTCTCCGATTCTCCGATTCTCCGATTCTCCGAATCTCCGATTCTCCGAATCTCCGATTCTCCGATTCTCCGATTCTCCGATTCTCCGATTCTCCGATTCTCCGATTCTCCGATTCTCACCCCAATTAGCGGGCAAAACACTTATCCGTCGATCAGACCGCATTCACCAACTTTAAAACTCTATTTTAATGTTCAAAAACAAAAAAATTCTAACCCTTTGAAAATTCGTACGAATTTCATATCCATAACGCAAACGTTGCGAAATCGCTTTCCGCACCCTCATCGCACAGCGTTCCATATTTGCTTCCGCTTTTCGTAATAGGGAAATAGTCCCGTTTCCGTCCACCATCTGTGTACTCTGTATATTCATTTATATATGGATATACATATATATATATATGTATACCATACACGTAGCTGGGATTATCCCATCTGTTGAGGTAAACCGCGGATGTAAATGTGGACAAAAATCGGATATGGCGTTCTGGCTGACAGGTAGTTTGGGTCGAAACCGTCATCACCGCAGCAAACGTCGCATTTTCGGCAATGCGAGTGATACACCGAAACGCCCGTTATGGATCTCCGTTGCCTTCCAATAATCGATATTCTTCTCATTAACCCAAACGCATGAATTCCCCAATTCGAAATTCTGCGCATTTAAATTACCCTATCGCGTTTCACCGAACGCGACGAGTTTTGCATATTTTGGGTTTTTTTTTTTTTTTTTTTTTTTTTTTGTAAGGATTTATGTCTCGTTTTTATCGGACGAGATAAAAGCCCTTTTTTCACGGGAAATGGAATTTTCGTAAATATTCTTCCCGCCGAACGAAACGTAATACGACCTTGATACTCCGTTTTGTTAAATTCCCTTTGATCTCCCGATGACAATGGAGCGGGAATTGAAGGGAAGTGGAATTCGACGAATTGGAATGAAATTCATTGCGTTTGGTCCATTTACGGGGCTTTTCGTGAGTCGTTTTTTTTTCGACGTGGAAAATTTTGCGTTCCATTTTTCCCCAATTTTCCTGGTATTTTAATAATTTTTTTTTTTGTGGACTTTTTTTTCGTACGCCGTTTTACCCCAATGTCTCTGGTGTTTCGAAAAAAAAATGTTGTGTATATTTTTTACCGCAGACCATTTTACCCCGACGCTTGCAGCGTGACCATTTTGCCCCCAGTGACAATTTCGACCTATTCTTTTCGATTTTCGGATAAATTTTTGTGAACATTTTTTCGGCCCCCATTTTGCCCCATCATCGGGGTTGACAGAGTGCCCATTTTGCCCCACTCTCCCCGATTCTTCAATGAATTTGTTGTGGACATTTTGTAGGAACTTCATTTTCCCCTTAGTGGCCATTTTGCCCCACTCTCTCCGATGTGGCAATTAATTTATTGAGAATATTTTTTCGATACCCCATTTCGCCCCACGTCCGAAGTTAACAGCCCGCCCATTTTGCCCCACTCTCCGAGAAGTTCCAATACATTTCCTGTGAACATTTTTTCGGCACTCCATTTTGCCCCATCGCTCAACCTTGCAGAGTGACCATTTTGCCCCGCACTCCCAGATCTTCCAATTAATTTCTGTGGACATTTTTTCGGCACCCCACTTTGCCCCATCTCTGAGGTTGGCAGCCTGCCCATTTTGCCCCACTCTCCCCGAAGTTCCAACACATTTTCTGTGAACATTTTTTCGGAACTTCATTTTGCCCCACTCTCCCCGAAGTTCCAACACATTTTCTGTGAACATTTTTTCGGTACTCCATTTTGCCCCATCTCCGAAGTTTTCCATCCAGTACGCCCGTTTTGCCCCTGCTGACCATTTTGCCCCACTTTCCCCGAATTTCCAACACATTTCCTGTGAAGATTTTTTCGGTAGTCCATTTTGCCCCATCTTCGAAGTTTCCCATCCAGCGAGCCCGTTTTGCCCCCCTAGTGACCATTTTGCCCCACTCTCCCCGAATTTCCAACACATTTCCTGTGAACATTTTTTCGATACTCCATCTTGCCCCATCTCCGAAGTTTTGCATCCAGCGCGCCCGTTTTGTCCCTAGTGACCATTTTGCCCCACTCTCCCCAAATTTCCAACACATTTTCTGTGAACATTTTTTCGGTATTCCATTTTGCCCCATCTCCGAAGTTTTCCATCCAGCGCGCCCGTTTTGCCTCTAGTGACCATTTTGCCCCACTCTCCCCAAATTTCCAACACATTTTCTGTGAACATTTTTTCGGTATTCCATTTTGCCCCATCTCCGAAGTTTTCCATCCAGCGCGCCCGTTTTGCCTCTAGTGACCATTTTGCCCCGCTCACCCCTGCGCAGTCATGTCTTAGCCAAAGTGCTATACTCCCTCGGAGAGTTTGCCTTTTCTTCTTCGTTACATACCCTCTGCGCTCGCACACAAGTCTGCGGATAACATAGTTACAGTAACGTAACTGTTTCACCGAGCTTTTCTGGAACTTGAAATTTCCCTCGGAACGAGCCCCAGAGATCGAGCGCTGCGTGTACAAGGGGCGCAGAGCGGGAGGGGCGGAGGACCAGTTCTCGCCGCTGTGGAACTGGCTCGAGAGAAACTCCCGCCGCGCTAACACACGCCCTTTTAGCATAGGAATTACCAACGTTATCGTGCTTCAAAACTCGAGGAAAGCTACGGCGTAACCCTCCGGGATACGTTTGTATTTTAAGCAGGTAAAGCAGCATCTCCAAACAGCCGCGTTTACCGTACACATGTGCATCCACACCCAACGACGCTTCTGCAAACACGCGATCCTCCGCCCATTAGCCCGTCCGTAACAAATTCGAGCCCGACTATTATCGAGCGAAAAAAAATTGCCGAGTCAGCCAATTTTTTTCTCCCGCATTTGCGTCTCGTTGCCGATTTTTTTTTAATCCCTCGCTCATAGCCGCAATAGTCGTCTTTCCACACGAATTTCATTTTTTCTTTTCTTTTAAATCAATTTCCATCGATTTCGAGATCGATCGCAAATTTTCACCGAATTTTTTCAGACTCGGTCGGTAACGAAAACTGTGATTCACTCTTTAGCCGAAATTTACTCTCTCTTACCGACTCAACTTGCCGACAAATTTTATAAAAACGTTTAAGTACAAATATTAAAATTAATCAAAAATTTTGACGAAACTCTTTTTACGATTATTATAAAATATAACAGTTTGAACTTAAAGGTTTCATTTCCACTTTGCGAGTTTAAGGAGAGCGAGGGTGGGGGCTTAAATTCTAAAGGTGGCCAATATCTCGTCGCGCTTCTTAGATAAAGTGAATAAGTGCGATACCATCAGAAACTTCCTTCTCGAGACTTTTCCACTTGGAGCTCTCTCGGCAACAGGAAGTACGTTCGAGAGCGCAGGAAAAGCAAAGAAGAATTAGAAGCAGCTGTATGTGGAATGGGATATTTTATATATATATATATATATTATTATATATATATATATATATATATATATATATATTTGCACGGGGAGTTCTCTCCGGGGCGGTTTGGAATAGTTTGCGAACTTTCTCGCTTTGCTTCCGCCCCCTGGCGGCGAGAGAGGGAGAACCAAAGTTACGATAGCGAACGACCCGAATTTCCCGGCCGCCTCCCGAATATAGCGAACGGTAAAAGGCAAGGGTCCAAACCAATACATCTCGCGCGATACGTGGAAGGGGTTCTTTACGAACCCCTTCTACGAAACGAATGAAGACAATAAAACAAGGAACGAGACAAAAAAGTATGTTACTCGCCGAAAGTTCTCTGTAATGAATTTTTCCACCGGTGCTCGATTCTGCGTGAAGCGACTGCGCTTATCGAACGCAATGAAATTCTTTTTTTTTTCCCCCCCGTCGAAAAATGTTTCGATACAACGAAAAATTAGTCAAAATAATGTTAATTAATTTTTTTTTTATGTGACGCGAGAATGGGTGGTATATCTTAATTTTTTTTTTTTTTGGTCTTTCAGTGGATATCACGACGACGGATATCCGTTCGATGGCAGGGGTCAGATACTGGCCCACGCATTCTTTCCCGGACGCGATCGCGGCGGCGACGCGCATTTCGACGAGGAGGAGATATGGCTATTGGAGAACGACAGCAACGAGGAAGGTACGTGACAAAAAAAAGGCAATTTTAACAAACGATTTCCGCAAAGGGAAATATTGA
Source organism: Exephanes ischioxanthus (assembly GCA_958510785.1). Taxonomy (NCBI): domain Eukaryota; kingdom Metazoa; phylum Arthropoda; class Insecta; order Hymenoptera; family Ichneumonidae; genus Exephanes; species Exephanes ischioxanthus. The sequence goes on from OY294026.1 coordinate 3,476,218, forward strand.
GAAAAAAAAACGAACGACATTCCAGGACGACGTGAAGCGGACATGGTCGGTAGCGGAAACGGTTTATTCATTTTTCTCCAAGGGTCTTCGATAATTTGGACTTGAAGCAATTTAACTCGAAAAAGTGTAGCTACCTTAACATTTTTTAAAAATAGATTACAGTTTTTGTTACCGACTCAGCCCTTTTTCATTTTTCAATCGGTAGGGACGTCATACCGGAAGTATGTCACTTCCTATCGAAAAGTGAGTGTTCCGGACCGGAAGTGACGTATTTCCGGACCGGAAGTGGCGTATTTCTGAACCGGAAGTGACATATTTCCGGACAGGAAGTAACGTATTTCCGAACCGGAAGTGACCTATTTCCGGACCGGAAGTGGCGAATTTTCGGACCGGAAGTGACCTATTTCCGAACCGGAAGTGGCTTATTTCCGGACCGGAAGTGACCAGTTTCCGAACCCGAAGTTACGTATTTCCGGACCGGAAGTGACGTATTTCCGGACCGGAAGTGACCTATTTCCGGACCGGAAGTGACCAGTTTCCGAACCCGAAGTAACGTATTTCCGAACCGGAAGTTACGTATTTCCGGACAGGAAGTAACGTATTTCCGAACCGGAAGTGACCTATTTCCGGACCGGAAGTGGCGAATTTTCGGACCGGAAGTGACCTATTTCCGAACCGGAAGTGGCCTATTTCCGGACCGGAAGTGACCAGTTTCCGAACCCGAAGTTACGTATTTCCGGACCGGAAGTGACCTATTTCCGGACCGGAAGTGACCTGTTTCCGAAACGGAAGTAACGTATTTCCGAACCGAAGTTACGTATTTCCGGACCGGAAGTGACGTATTTCCGGACCGGAAGTGACCTGTTTCCGAAACGGAAGTGACCTATTTCCGAACCGGAAGTGACATATTTCCGGACCGGAAGTGGCGAATTTCCGGACCGGAAGTGACCTGTTTTCGAACCGGAATTGACGTATTTCCGGTATGAGGTCATTGTCGATCGAACAATGAGATTTTCAAACCGGAAGTTGCGTATTTCTGGTATGACGTCACTTGCGGTCGAAATGTGAGATAAACTCAGAACAAAATCCACAACTCTCCAAAATATATGACACGTTTACTTTAGACTTTAGTTTATGATCGATATTACCCGGAAGACCCCATCCTACAAAGTCCCACCGGAATATCGGTTCCGCGAGCCAACTTCGAAGGCAATGAAGCCGTCAAAGTTTGCGGAGGTATTTTTTTTTTTTTTTTTTTTTTTTGCCCTCGCTAGTTACACGGTGAAACCCGCTCGATATCCAGTTCAGAGTGGATTCTATCCGGGTATCCGTCGACTCTCCTCTCAACTTTGTCCCTCGGCCCTCTTGGGACTCATCGAAAAACGATTACAGAATTCCTTACACCCATCCTCGTATCCACACTTACCCTCGGCTCACGAGATCAAGCAAACATCCGCGTTCGTACGAATTGGAGCGAAAGTACGAAAAAAAAAAAAATCTTTGAGATTTTTAGTTTTTTTTTTTTTTTTTTAAGGCTTTTAGTCAAATCACAGATTTTTTTATAATAAAAATTCATTTTTATTACTGAAAAATGTATATTTAAAAATTATTTAAATTTGAAACTATTAAAAATAATTTCAAATTTTTTATATCGAAAATCATTTATTACCTCAAACATTATTTTAATTATAAAAAAAATCAGTGACTTTTTTCCTACTTTTCCAAGCGAAATATTCTATATATATATTTTTCTCAATTAAATTTTCACCGTACTTGACTTTCGGATTTTTTGTGAAATGTCAGATTTTTTTTTTAATTATAAAAATTAATTTTTATTCCCAAAAAAGTTATATTTAAAAATTATTTAAATGTGAAACGATTAAAAATCATTTCAAATTTTTTAAATTAAAAATCATTTATTACATCAAACATTATTGTAATTAAAAAAAAAAAAAAAAAAATCAGTGACTTTTTGCCTACTTTTCCAAGCGAAATATTCTATATATATATTTTTCTCAATTAAATTTTCACCGTACTTGACTTTCGGATTTTTTGTGAAATGTCAGATTTTTTTTTTAATTATAAAAATTAATTTTTATTCCCAAAAAAGTTATATTTAAAAATTATTTAAATGTGAAACGATTAAAAATCATTTCAAATTTTTTAAATTAAAAATCATTTATTACATCAAACATTATTGTAATTAAAAAAAAAAAAAAAAAATCAGTGACTTTTTTCCTACTTTTCCAAGCGAAATATTCTATGTATATATTTTTTCTCAATGAAATTTTCACCGTCCTCGAAGCGACATAAAAATCGCAACGATGAAGTATTCGCAGGGGGAAAGTTGGGGTAACGAGGGTCGTCCATTTTATTTCTATTTTTTCCTCCCCATTCCCATTTATTTCTCGGTCGGGAGAGGCGAACGGAGCGAGAACGAGGTTCGACGAAAGTGGGAATTGTTCCCGATCGACGGGCCGCAGAGGCGACGGAACGACCGCGGGGGTTTTCACGTAGCGTGCAATGTGTATACATATAGATACGTGAGACGGCTCTCTCCTGGCCCGGGGTTCTTCTTCACTTTTCGTCGATCTGCCCCCCGTTTCCCCCCCTCGATATACCCATTACCGAGGGGTTTCGGCGGTAAGGGATAGCGCCCTATTTTTTGACACGGTGCCAAGTGGGTCGCCGCGCCGAGGCGGACTCTGCGGGACGAGACCGCGCGAATCCCATCGTCTTTTCTCAATTTTTTTTTTTTTTTTTTTTTTTTTTTTTTTTCTCCGATAGCATACATTTTGTCGGATAAACGCTTTACCGATGGTTCGCCATTTCCGACGGCGGTCTCGTTCGCTAAATCCTATACGGTTTTTCCCACCGAGAGCTCACCGAGTTTTCCGACTACGGTGCCAAAAGGTGAGAGAATGAAATTGAACATTAAAAAATAGGAAGGGTAATTTTGTCGTTGGATCGTCAGGCCATGATCCGTCGAACGGCGATGCTCGTTGCTCTATTACTTTTCGAGGGATGAAGGGTCTTAGATTCGAGTATAGTGAAATCGAAATAAGAGACTCTGGGTGACAACGACAGGACATCGTCCAGTGCTAGGCCTTGTTTGTTCAAAGGGTCCCTTCATCCTTCCGCCCCTTCACCTCTCCATCCCTTCGCCCCTTCATCCCTCCGCCCCTTCATCACTTCATCCCTCAATCCATTTGCCCCTTCATCCCTTTGTCTCTTCATCACTTTGCCCCTTCATCACTTTGCCCCTTCATCACTTTGCCCCTTCATCCCTTTGCCCCCTACATCACTTTGCTCCTTCATCACTATGCCCCTTCATCCATTTGCCCCTTCATCACTTTGCCCCTTCATCCCTTTGCCCCCTACATCACTTTGCTCCTTCATCACTATGCCCCTTCATCCATTTGCCCCTTCATCCCTTTGCCCCTTTATCACTTTGCCCCTTCATCACTTTGCCCCTTCACTCCTTTGCCCCTTCATCCATTTGCCCCTTCATCCATTTGCCCCTTCATCCATTTGCCCCTTCATCCCTTTGTCCCTTCATCCATTTGCCCCTTCATCTATTTGTCCCTTCATCCATTTGTCCCTTCATCCATTTGCCCCTTCATCCATTTGCCCCTTCATCCATTTGCCCCTTCATCCATTTGCCCCTTCATCCATTTGCCGCTTCATCCATTTGCCCCTTCATCCATTTGCCCCTTCATCCATTTGCCCCTTCATCCATTTGTCCCTTCATCCATTTGCCCCTTCATCCATTGGTCCCTTCATCCATTTGCCCCTTCATCCATTTGCCCCTTCATCCCTTTGCCCCTTCATCCATTTGCCCCTTCATCCATTTGCCCCTTCATCCATTTGCCCCTTCATCCATTTGCCCCTTCATCCATTTGTCCCTTCATCCATTTGTCCCTTCATCCATTTGCCCCTTCATCCATTTGCCCCTTCATCCATTTGCCCCTTCATCCATTTGCCCCTTCATCCATTTGCCCCTTCATCCATTTGCCCCTTCATCCCTTCATCCATTAAGCCCTTCATCCTTTCAACCGCTCGTGCATTCGTACGTCGCTACCGCTAAGTGTACAGTACAGAGATCGCCGTAAATCCTACACATGAAACATGTATAGCGATAGCAATCGTCCAGTTTGTGTTGTTATCGACCGCTCGGGGAATGGTACGCCGAACTTACCACTCATCCGCCTGAAATGAGCAATTCGCGAGAGGCAACCAGCTTGATACGAAGCATTCAACCCGGTGCCGATAATAGGGCTCGGGTTATACGATCGTTGCTTTTCGAGCACTTTCCAAGGGCCGAAAGCTCTCGCAACCAGCGCCAACTCATCGGCAACAGAGCCGTGCGCCACGAGAGATTTAACGCGAAACGCGGCCTCCAGTAATTCCGTTATTACACACTCACAAAGGCATTCCGTCCGGATGCTCGCATATTAGAAATATCAGCACGCGCGGATACGCTCATACACAATGTTTATGTGCATTACACGCGGGTGAATGTTGCATGCACACTGACGAATGTACTCCTCGCCCGATGCATGAAGAGCGCCGTTCTGCCCGTCCGCGTGAATGCTAATTAAACGTTGGATAACGCGCGAATACCGTTGCCGGTACGGTAGGAAACTCCCCTTGTTAGCAAAGGCCGCGACGCGCTAATGCCGGAATTAGAGTAACGGGGCCAATTTGGATAACGCGACCGCCTTTCTCCCGCAGCTTTCCGCTCGAAGCTTCTCCCGCTCTGCGTTTTATTTAATGCGATGCAAAGCCGGCGATGCGACCGAGTTGGCGATGAACTCGGTCGGTAACTAAAAATTGTAATCCATTTTTTTTATGAGGGTGCCGAGCTTTTTGGGGAAAAAGACATTGTCGGATAGATCAAGCTTAAGATCAAGATCAAGATCGAGCTCAAGATCAAGATCAAACTCAAGATCTAACTCAAGATCAAACTCAAGATCAGACCCAAGATCAGACTCAAGATCAGACTCAAGATCAGACTCAAGATCAAACTCAAGATCAAACTCAAGATCAAGCTCAAGATCAAGCTCAACATCAAGCTCAACATCAAGCTCAAGATCAAACTCAAGATCAAACTCAAGATCAAACTCAAGATCAAACTCAAGATCAAACTCAAGATCAATCTCAAGATCAAACTCAAGATCAAACTCAAGATCAAACTCAAGATCAAACTCAAGATCAAACTCAAGATCAAACTCACGATCAAACTCACGATCAAACTCAAGATCAAACTCAAGATCAAACTCAAGATCAAACTCAAGATCAAACTCAAGATCAAACTCAAGATCAAACTCAAGATCAAACTCAAGATCAAACTCAAGATCAAACTCAAGATCAAACTCAAGATCAAACTCAAGATCAAACTCACGATCAAACTCACGATCAAACTCAAGATCAAACTCAAGATCAAACTCAAGATCAAACTCAAGATCAAACTCAAGATCAAACTCAAGATCAAACTCAAGATCAAACTCAAGATCAAACTCAAGATCAAACTCAAGATCAAACTCAAGATCAAACTCAAGATCAAACTCAAGATCAAACTCAAGATCAAACTCAAGATCAAACTCAAGATCAAACTCAAGATCAAACTCAAGATCAAACTCAAGATCAAACTCAAGATCAAACTCAAGATCAAACTCAAGATCAAACTCAAGATCAAACTCAAGATCAAACTCAAGATCAAACTCAAGATCAAACTCAAGATCAAACTCAAGATCAAACTCAAGATCAAACTCAAGATCAAACTCAAGATCAAACTCAAGATCAAACTCAAGATCAAACTCAAGATCAAACTCAAGATCAAACTCAAGATCAAACTCAAGATCAAACTCAAGATCAAACTCAAGATCAAACTCAAGATCAAACTCAAGATCAAACTCAAGATCAAACTCAAGATCAAACTCAAGATCAAACTCAAGATCAAACTCAAGATCAAACTCAAGATCAAACTCAAGATCAAACTCAAGATCAAACTCAAGATCAAACTCAAGATCAAACTCAAGATCAAACTCAAGATCAAACTCAAGATCAAACTCAAGATCAAACTCAAGATCAAACTCAAGATCAAACTCAAGATCAAACTCAAGATCAAACTCAAGATCAAACTCAAGATCAAACTCAAGATCAAACTCAAGATCAAACTCAAGATCAAACTCAAGATCAAACTCAAGCACGCAATGAAGTTCGGTCCAGACTTCGATCTTAGCTTCGATCTCAAGAGCGATCTTAAGTTCACACTAATATTTTAAAATTCGACCCTTAATCACGAGCACGTTAACGCTCGACGATTGACCGCTCCGATTTTCCATCATCCCCATTCGAGGTCGGGCCGCTCGTTAGCGACTATCGACAATTTACAGTTTCATTCTGAAACCGCCCTCTGTCCTCGTCCTCCCGCGGTCGGAACACAAAACCGGCGTAACGGCTACCGCAGAAACGCCGCTCGAGAACTTCTTAACGAGGAAACTTCCGACTGAGAGAATATCGCTCACTCTCCCACTCTCGCTCACCTCTCGACTCGCGGGTGTTCGACCAAGTTTCCACTTCAGGATCGTCGACTGGGAATCCTCGACACGCGAGCGTGCGAACGTCGCCTTTGGCAATGCCTCGAGGACCCTCGTGAAAGTCTGTTGCACGGTTTACCTTTTCGGCCCGGCTCGCCCGAGGCGTCTTCGTCGCTTTTCACCTTCCCGATCCGCGCACTTAAAAACAATTCTGTCCGACAAATCGCATCAAGTCATCTGCATACACAAAAAAAAAAAAAAAAAAAATTACACCATAATATGAAATACATTTTTCTTGAAGTAAAAAATAATTGCGGCAATTTATTATTATTATTATTATTATTATTATTATTATTATTATTATTATTATTATTATTATTATTATTATTATTATTATTATTATTATTATTATTATTATTATTATTATTATTATTATTATTATTATTATTATTATTATTATTATTATTATCATTATTATTATTTCATTTATTGATAACACCGATAGAGCGCACTTGTTTATCTCGGGATCCGCGCTTCGTCGGTCGAGTCGGTAGCTGGGCGGCCATTTTGGATCGGAAATATGTGACTTGGGACCAACCATGGTGGCCAAAAGTGCCCAAAAGGCAAACCGCGACTTTCAAGGTCACCAAAAAAATTTTACTCCATTTTACCCAACGACCGTTCAAAAATGCGAAATTCCATCGAGGCGACTCAAACTTCCTCTCCGCAGCCTGTGGCCGCGACACGCGAAGCTCCGTCGCACTTCCGCCGTCTCGAAGTGCAGCACGAAAAATTTGCATCCATTGAATTATTCAGAGGACAAAACAAAAAAAAAAAAGACAATAAACCTTTTTGTCAAACGCAAATCTGCGGAAACCGCTCCTTCGTACGCTCTCCACGCGGCGGAACGTCGCGAGTGTTGCGCGTTCGACGGTTCGCGGAAGCTTCGATGTTATCGTTATATCGGATAAATTTCTCCCGCCTCGTGAGCGCCTCTTTTGCGGCGGGGGGGGGGGGGGGGGGGGGGGGGGGGGTTCAATTTCCACGGAGGCGTGCAAGCGCGACTGTGCACATTTCGGCGAACGACGGGAAAAGCCGACGCTCGAGAGGGCGGCACTTCGAGCAACATCGACGTCGTCCTCGAGCGAAGTTTTCAATCGAACGTGGAGAACGTCGAGCATTCGGCATAAAAAAGTGCTCGTTCATTGCGGAGGAATGGAGAGCGAAGAAAAATTTGGAAAAAAAAGGACGACAAAAAATAAAAGGGTAGAAAATATTAATGGCAAAAATATTGAAGAGTCCTCTCGAGGATAGTGGAACGGTAAGAGGTTTAACAAAAAAGGTGGTTGGGAGGAAAATAGATATCTCTAAAAAAAATGGATAAATATTAAGCCGCTGGACTGCACGAAAGTTTGAGCGTGGGGATTGAAAAATAATGGAACGAATCGAAGATAAAAAAAATGTTAGCGATTTTCATGCCCGAAAAACGTCACTTCCGGTTTGCTAATCTCATTCTTCGACCGGAAGTGACGTCATACCGGAGATCCGTCACTTCCGGTGTAAAAAAAAATCATATTTTTTACCGGAAGTGACGTCGTACCGGAAATACGTCACTTCCGGTTTGAAAAATCATTTTTTTCTTTTAAACCGGAATAGCATCACATCCGGTTTAATAATCTCATATTTTTACCGGAAGTGACGTCATATCGGAAATGCGCTACTTCCGCTTTGAAAAATCTCATATTTTTACCGGAAGTGTCCACATACAGCAAGCACGCCACTTCCGGTTTCAAAATCTCATTATTCGACCGGAAGTGACGTATTTCCGGTCGAATTATTGCGTATTATTATTATTATTATTATTATTATTATTATTATTATTATTATTATTATTATTATTGTTATTGTTATTGTTATTGTTATTGTTATTGTTATTATTATTATTATTATTATTATTATTATTATTATTATTATTATTATTATTATTATTATTATTATTATTATTATTATTATTATTATTATTATTATTATTATTATTATTATTACTCGTTTCCGTTTCACATAGATACAATCTCTGTTCCGCATACAACCACACAATCGAACATTACCATCCAACAAAACTTCACCTTCGAACCCAATTCGAACGAACCAAGAGAGATCTGTCACAAACTTTTCCAAGCCGCCCGGAGCCTCCTCGGCTCTCCAGACTCTCATAATTTTTTGGTCCAGAAAACATGCACATGCAAAAAAAAAAAAAACAAAAAAAAATTGTACGAAAACGAATCTTCCTCGCCGAGCGAGAACCAAAAGAGGAAAAAGAAATCGCGACCGGGAAAACCGCCACGGAGGATTTCAACGGAAAAAAGAGTCCCGAAGACGCGGAAGCGAAGCGCACAAATAGAAATGGTAAAACGCAGAGAGCGCCGGCGGATAGATAAAGGGTACGTGAAAATAAAAGAAACCGGATGAAGAAAGGGGAATAAGGAGAGGCGAAGGAGGAGGAGAAGGAAGCCGGAAGATCTGGGCACGGCAATGCCAGAGGCAATGGCTCGGAAGAGCCGGGCACGCGAGGTCGTACGAGCGTGATACGGTTCGTTACGCGTTGCGCCGCGCCGGATCATCCGCTGTCTGCTTTCCGCTCACTACGTTCGGCGAAACGCGGTGAGCCCGAGACAGAGGGGATTTCGCAAGGCGCGCGCGCTGGCTCGCCCGTCGAGCGGAAGTCGAGCGAGAATTTCACGGGGCGCTCGGACCATTCTCGAAAAACTCGTTCGTGTGACGTTCGCGACTTCCGGTACGAAACCCCGAGGCGGAAGCCCGAAAGCCTCCGACGAACGATCGCGAATATTGTGCGGATAACGTTTGGGCGAAACATCCGCTACAGCTCCGGCAAAGATCGGGTAAAAATCGTTACGAATGGGGGAAAAAAAAAAAATGGACCCTTTTAGAGGATTGGTCGATGATGTTTTTATATTGAATTGTACGCCCGATTGCAATCAGCTAACGGACTTTAGTACCTCGGATTGCACGGGTCGCAGTTGAATTTGGGGTGGGTTGGTGTGGATTTTTTTGTTGGTGTGTTTTTGTTTTGTTTGTAATTTGTTGACCATTATTTATTCCAGGCACGAGTCTCTTCGCGGTGGCGGCTCATGAGTTTGGGCACTCGTTGGGTCTGGCGCACAGTTCGGTTCGGGGGGCGTTGATGTATCCGTGGTACCAGGGCTTGACCAAGGACTACAGACTTCCAGACGACGACAAGCTCGGCATCGAGCAGATGTATGGTGAGTTGGGGGGATCGATAAAAGAGGTTGCTGGGACACGGTGTCCCAAATGTCGGGACAAAAGTTGGGGATTTGTGTTCGGGATTGAAAACTGATGAAATCGTCCCAATGAATTTTTTTCGTGGGATGGATAGTTCTCGAGATAATGGGACTTGAAGGCATCGACCAATCGGATCGCTGGATTTTCGGACCGATTGATCACATAACTTTAACTGCCTGTATCTCGATAACTACGCACTTTGGAGAAAAATTCATTCGAGATTATTTGCTCGGTTTTCAGCCGTGAATACGATTCGACGATTAGTTCTGCGATTATCTGGCAAAAAGCAAGTCCATGACCTTTTTTCTGACTCGGTAAAGCAACAACTAACCTCCAAAGCGCGAGTGGCAGCCGACCGTTCGGTTTACGATGCCAATTAAACTACCGTTCTCTCCTCGATACAGTTCAGTTGCGGAAATGCACTGAGAGCTCTTCAGTGTTGGCGCAACACTAAAAAAAAATGGCCGGTACCGATAAACGACATTATTGGAACACGACGTCCCAATACCGGAACAAAAGCTGTCGATTCATGTTCGGGATTGATAACCGAACAAATCATCCCAATGAATTTTTTTCATCGGACGGATAGTTTTCGAGAAAATGAGATGTGAAGGCCTCGACCAATCAGATCGCTGGATTTTCGGGCCGATTGATCACATAACTTTAACTGCCTGTATCTCGATAACTACGCACTTTGGAAAAAAAATTGTTCGAGATAATTTGTTCGGTTTTTAGCCGGGAATACGATTCGACGATTAGTTCTGCAATTATCTGGCAAAAAGCAAGTCCATGACCTTTTTTCTGACTCGGTAAAGCAACACCTAACCTCCAAAGCGCGAGTCACAGCCGACCGTTCGGTTTACGACGTCAACTAAACTGCCGTTCACTTCTCGACAAAGTTCCGCCACCGAAATGAACTAAGAGCTCTTCAGTGTCGGTGCAACAGTAAAGAAGTGACACAATATCGGTAATTGCATCGGGCTTAGTCCGGTTAGGATCGATCATCCAATCCGTCTTGCTCCAAACAGCGAAGTCCGCTGTGCACACGTACGAAGTGGGTGAGGAATTAGCGCCGTGCTCGGGCCGATGCTCGGTGTGGCTTACCGTATTCCCGGTGTCCTAAGCTGTCCGAGTCGGTTCGAACGGGTCCGTTCGGTGTCCCGAGTGGCTTTGCGCCTCAACTCAAACTGTCCGCTCGGTACTTAAACCTTCACGGTCGCTAAAGTACTTACAATCAGTGGATCTAATCGCGAACCACTACCGCAACCGAGACGCCCACACCGGTTCTCAACCATACAACATGTTACGCATAGCGTAGTTGTGATTGACGTCACAAAACTAGCGGCAACTTTATCGCGCTTCCAACTTCGAGAGTTTGGGTTAACGTTTTCTCGTCAGCTCCGAACCTTCGCTGCAGCTTTAGGCGACATTAATGTGCAAATGAATTCAGAGCGATGGGAGGATCAAACGTCAAACGCGGAGAATGAAAGAAAGAGTACCCGACAAGTAGTCGTGTCACGTGACGTGACCTGAGGGAGGAAAACTGAAGACCAACGGTAGGTCGTCCAGCGTTTTTGTCGTTTATCTCAGGATTGGCTTGATCTACGACAAAAAATGCTCTACACCTTTTCTGCAGAGAATTTCGTGCTCCACATATCGAGTCCTGAGCACCCAGACCGCCAGACGAAGCGTTACCCGTCTATTGGACGAAAACCCTTATCCACCCTTCTCCAACCGAGCGTCCGATCGCCGAGAGCTAAAAAACTAAATATCTCGAGAACCCTCCCTCCGACGACGATAATGCTAACGACCTTTTTTCATAAGAATCGTCCGCTCTTCGAAAAAGGTCTCTTGCAAAAATCCCCTCCGACGCATCGTTGACGAGATAAACGGCCCTCTTTACCGGAGCACGGTGAACAGCGTCTCCACCGCAATGCGCTACACGCAATATGCTGCATAAACAGACTAAAAATAAGTAACGTAACGGAGTGGGCAAGAAAAGCTTTGAAAAAAAAAAAAAAAAACGCAAAAAGGGGGGGCTCGGTCCAGGATGCATTTGCAATCTCATGGGATGGACAACGATGCAGGGCGAGGGAGAAACCTCCGGAGTTCCGCAACGTTGGGCCACGCGGTTGTAAATCACCGCCGGGTCTCGCGGGCCGTGGCGTTCCAACCCGCGGGTCATTCTTTATATTTTATTCACGTTTCATTTCACCCACCCAGCGGCACCGGTATAGCGGCCTCCATCTCGGAGTCGGCACGTAACGCGGAGAGGGTTTTGTCAGCATGCCTACACGGCTCTCCAACCCTACTGCGAGCCTCCTCCGCGCCCGGTTCACCGGACAAGGGTGGGTTCGCTGCAGGGCCGAAAGGGAAAAACGAATGGTCGTAGACGAGAGTACCACGGCGTAACGCGCGACCGTAACGAGAAACCATCAGCCACGGCGCTACCCAGCGTGGGCATATGCGATGCCACCGCCATAATGCTGCGTTTGCGAAAGCTTTTCCGCACCGGGAGACGAAAGACGGCGAATATGTCCGGGGTTTCGTACGTGCCATTGCGAACGGTAAAACGCACATTTCCCGGAAAATTGGCGGAAGGACGGTAGTGGAAAAGTTGGCACCCAGAGAATGGAAAATTGGCGCGTAGGGAATTGGGTGACGGAAAATTGGCTCATGGAGAATTAGGTTACGGAAAATTGGTCCATCGTAGATGGACGAATAGAAAATTGGTTAACAAAAAATTGGCCTTTGGAAATTCGAACGGTGGAAACTTGGTCCATAGACAATTGGCGTATAGAGCATGAGGTGATGGAAGATTGGCGTATAGAGAATGAGGTGATGGAAGATTGGCGTATAGAGCATGAGGTGATGGAAAATTGGCGTATAGAGAATGAGGTGATGGAAAATTGGCGTATAGAGCATGAGGTGATGGAAAATTGGCGTATAGAGAATGAGGTGATGGAAAATTGGCGTATAGAGAATGAGGTGATGGAAAATTGGCGTATAGAGCATGAGGTGATGGAAGATTGGCGTATAGAGAATGAGGTGATGGAAGATTGGCGTATAGAGCATGAGGTGATGGAAAATTGGCGTATAGAGCATGAGGTGATGGAAAATTAGCGTATAAAGAATGAGGTGATGGAAAATTGGCCCATAGAGAATTAGGTGATGGCAAATTGGCCCATGGAGAATTATGTTATGGAAAATTGGCCCGTGGAAGATGGATGCACGAAAAATTGGCCCTTCGTAGATGAACGAATAGATAATTGGTTAACAAAAAATTGGCCTTTGGAAATTCGAACGGCGGAAATACGCCTTTGGAAAACGGAACGGCGGTCCATAGAAAATTGGCGTATAGAGAATGGGGTGATGAAAAATTAGCCTATAGAGAATTAGGTGATGGAAAATTTGCCCCTAGAAAATTAGATGATGGAAAATTGGCCCCTAGAAAATTAGGTGATGGAAAATTGGCCTCTAGAGAATTAGGTGATCGAAAATCGGCCCACAAAAAATGGTCCGGTGGAAGATGTACGCATGGAAAATTGGTCCACGGAAAATTGGCCCGTGGAAGATTGGCGTACGGAAAATTGGTTGACAAAAAGTTGATCTATGAAAAACCGAACCATAGAAAATTGGCTCATGCAAAATCTATCCACAGAAAATTGGCCCATGGATAATTGGCTCGTTCATGGAAGAGCGCTCCATGAAAAATTGGCTCATAGAAAATTGGCCCACGGAACATGGGCCCATGAAAAATTGGCTCACGGAACATCGGCCCATGGAAAATTGGCCCATGAAAAATTGGCTCACGGAACATCGGCCCATCGAAAATTGGCCCATGAAATATCGGTCTCCCATAATATCGGCCAATGAAAACCAGTCAGTCAAACCGTATTTCAACGATAAACAGAAAATCCAACACCCCACGATGGATTTAGGCCTCGAAAAGGGAATCCCTCTGTGAATTTCACAAAATTAAGAAGAGGGTTTTTGATGAGGTAAGAAGATTGAGGCGGAGAGGAAATAGGTCTTCTCGGGGTTTCCGGTGGGATTCCGTATCGTCGGTGGAAGGAGGAAGCTCTCGAGATAACGGTGAACTGCGAAGGAGGACGATAAAGTCGAGCGCGGTTGACACTGGGACTAAATAATTACCGGGAGCTACCTTAATGAAAACGAAGCCACCGAGAGCCAAAGGCAACTGCACAGCCATATCTATAGTTTCCGGTACAGTGGCGGAGATGGAATGAGAATAAGGGTGGAGAAGATGCACCACGTGCCGCAGAGCACCTCGAACCCTTAACCGTATACACGTTCTCGTAATACGGTATATAAACTGGGTACTGCGTCGTGCGGAATAAACCGTAATACGAAAAAAGGCTCCCGCGTAGTCGAAAACGTAGTCGCGACCGGACTGGAAAGTAAAACGAGGGGGGGGGGGGGGGGGGGGGGCAATAACGTTTCGTTATTCCATAAAGAAGACGATCCTCTTAACTTCCCTGTCGTATTATAGATACATGTATATTCCTCCGAGGACGAAACGTGAATTTTAAGATACAGCCGGAGTCCCACGGAAGCTCGTATATCCGGTTATATGGCGAGTGCCGTTAAAATCGTTGACGCGCGAGTACTTTGCAAAATTACGGGAAAACCTATTGACGATATTTGCGAAGCTTTACTGCTACGAGTTTTTCGTAACTTTGACCGAGGCCACGGCGAAATTCTTTGGTGGAGTCAGTCGAGTCAGTCGAGTCGGTCGAGTCAGTCGAGTCAGTCGAGTCAGTCGAGTCAGTCGAGTCAGTCGAGTCAGTCGAGTCAGTCGAGTCAGTCGAGTCAGTCGAGTCAGTCGAGTCAGTCGAGTCAGTCGAGTCAGTCGAGTCAGTCGAGTCAGTCGAGTCAGTCGAGTCAGTCGTGTCAGTCGAGTCAGTCGAGTCAGTCGAGTCAGTCGAGTCAGCCGAGTCAGCCGAGTCAGTCGAGTCAGTCGAGCCAGTCGAGCCAGTCGAGTCAGTCGAGTCAGTCGAGTCAGTCGAGTCAGTCGTGTCAGTCGAGTCAGTCGAGTCAGTCGAGTCAGTCGAGTCAGTCGAGTCAGTCGAGGCAGTCGATTCAGGCGAGGCAGGCGAGGCAGTCGAGTCAGGCGAGTCAGTCGAGTCAGTCGAGTCAGGCGAGTCAGTCGAGTCAGTCGAGTCAGTCGAGTCAGCCGAGTCAGCCGAGTCCGCCGAGTCAGCCGAGTCCGCCGAGTCAGTCGAGTCAGCCGAGTCAGCCGAGTCAGTCGAGTCAGTCGAGTCAGTCGAGTCAGTCGAGTCAGTCGAGTCAGTCGAGTCAGTCGAGTCAGTCGAGTCAGTCGAGTCAGTCGAGTCAGTCGAGTCAGTCGAGTCAGTCGAGTCAGTCGAGTCAGTCGAGTCAGTCGAGTCAGGCGAGTCAGTCGAGTCAGTCGAGTCAGTCGAGTCAGTCGAGTCAGTCGAGTCAGTCGAGTCAGTCGAGTCAGTCGAGTCAGTCGTGTCTGTCGAGTCAGTCGTGTCTGTCGAGTCATTCGAGTCAGTCGAGTCAGTCGAATTAAAATTTTTTAAACTATTTTCGCAAATTTTCCGTAGTACTAACATAAAAAAAGTAATCTCCATCAGAGAGATAACGATAATCCGATGATTAATTTTTCAAAGTCTCCACAACGATAAACCACAACGAAAATGAAGCTCGGCAGGTGTGAATTAATCCAGACCGAGTGCCCGCGCGCTCCCTCGACAATCAGATCCGTGAATAAATAACGCGAGTTTTAATCCTTTAATGGAACAGTTAGAGATTTCCTCTGATCAACGATAATTGTACCAGAAATCCTTTGAAATTTCACATTTGCCGTGTAGATCGTTAAAGTTTCACGATTCCCGGTCAATCCCGAAAGATTGTAAAAAAAAAAAAAAAAAAAAAAGTATTCTCTTGGTGCTTATTAATTATGAGAAAAAAAATATTAGCTATAATCGAGTGGACGAGGATTTTCTCCGCGCCTTGCACGTAGCGAGTTCACCGACTCCCGGAAGAGCGGAGTTTACTCTGCGGGCCGATCAAGCCCGGACTAATTAGCGACACGCTCTCGGCTCCGCGTCGCTCTTAGCCGATGAAACTCGGTCTCGTGCCAGCCGCGCGCCCAACTTGTGCGCCACCCCTGAAACAGCAGAGATCTTCTCGCCAACGTAGTAATCCCGGCGACATTGCCATGATCACAGGGAGTGCGAGAGAGCGTCAACACCCCTGTGACAACCCACACGAGCCCTTTCAACGCGGACCTCTGCCCGTTCATTTTTTAAATAAAATTAAAAATCATCACTTGCATTTTACCAAAATCAATGCAACGTTTTTATTTTTCAATATAATAATAATAATAATAATAATAATAATAATAATAATAATAATAATAATAATAATAATAATAATAATAATAATAATAATAATAATAATAATAATAATAATAATAATAATAATAATAATAATAATAATAATAATAATAATAATAATAATAATAATAATAATAATAATAATAATAATAATAATAATAATAATAATAATAATAATAATAATAATAATAATAATAATAATAATAATAATAATAATAATAATATATTATTAGCGGGATTTTTTTTATACATTTTTTTATCGATCGCGCATAAAAATGCACCGTTGCTAGATCGGAACGATTTTTCTCGGCAAAAAAAAAAAACGCGTAATTTAAAATGTGTTTTCTTTTGCGTAATTCTGCAATTGCGACCGAAATTTATTATTAGTAAAAAAATCCTTTCGCGTGAATTTTGTTGTCGCATAGGAGCATTTTTATTACCTCTTATCGCCCGTCTATCGGAGGGCCGATTATTCGGTGCGTTTAGTTGATCGTTATTTCGCGCTCCGTCGAGCGCGTGAATAATACAAAAATTGATGAATAGAGTCACCGTCAATATTGGAAGAGTTGATCCATTAGCACCGTTGAACCTCGGTTACACAACACTTCGCCGTGTATAAAATTTTCGTGCTGACGCACGCTATGCAGTTTTCGGACCATATAGGATAAAATCGTCGACCGCCAGACACCCGCTGCACTCGCGCCCGTACCGCAGCGGACTCTGACCGTACCGCGATAGCGCGTATTTTGCGGAATATCGTTATACACCCCAACGCCTCTGTACACAACGGATTGGCTGATAACCGCCCGTTGACTTGCCACCCCGATGGTTCCGTTGAATAAATCCTATTTTTGCAAAATCATACAAAAATAGAAGAAAAAAAGATAATAAGTTACGATAAAAAAATTACATTGTCATCGAAAAAAAGACCAATCTATTTTGTAATCGCCATTGTAATTGCCATTGAAATCGCCATTGAAATGGCCATTGAAATCGCCATTGAAATCGCCATTGATATCGCCATTGAAATCGCCATTTAAATCGCCATTTAAATCGCCATTTAAATCGCCATTTAAATCGCCATTTAAATCGCCATTTAAATCGTCATTTAAATCGCCATTTAAATCGCCATTTAAATCGCCATTTAAATCGCCATTTAAATCGCCATTTAAATCGCCATTTAAATCGCCATTTAAATCGCCATTTAAATCGCCATTTAAATCGTTATTTCAATAGTCATTGAAATACCCATTGAATTGGCCAATGAAAGCCATTTCAATTAGCCATTGAAATACCCATTGAATTAGCCATTTCAATAGCCATTTCAATAGCGAGTTCAATAGCCATTTCAATAGCCATTTCAATGGCCATTTCAATAGCCATTTCAATAGCCATTTCAATGGCCATTTCAATAGCCATTTCAATGGCCATTTCAATAGCCATTTCAATGGCCATTTCAATAGCCATTTCAATAGCGAGTTCAATTGCCATTTCAATGGCCATTTCAATGGCCATTTCAATAGCCATTTCAATGGCCATTTCAATGGCCATTTCAATAGCCATTTCAATAGCCATTTCAATAGCCATTTCAATAGCCATTTCAATAGCCATTTCAATAGCCATTTCAATAGCCATTTCAATGGCCATTTCAATCGTCATAAAAATTGTCATGGAAATCGTCATAAAAATTGTCATGGAAATCGTCATAAAAATTGTCATGGAAATCGTCATTGAAATTATGATGATAACAAATGAAATAGTTATTAATTTATTTAACGGTTGATGAATCTGTATTTAAGGTGCGGTGGAGGAGAGACTCTGGGCCAATTTGCCGGGAGGTCAAGCACCACCGGAACGGCCGTCGACGACGACAACGACAACGCCAAGAACAATAGCGACGAGAGGCACAAGCCGCCGGCGAACCCGACCGAATCACTATCCCGACGATAGGTACGGACGTCCGCAGGATCGTTACCCCATAAAGCCCGACTACAGGACCCAGAGGCCCGACTATCGAACGCCAAGACCGCGAAAACCTCACAGGCCTCACACGACGACAACCACGACAACAACGAGCACGACTGTATCGCCGGTTCACAGGACGAGGCATCGTTATACACCGGTGCCGAGGAACAACGTTCCAGACAAATGCGACACCAGCTACGACGCCATCAGCATAATACGCAGAGAAATATTCATTTTCAAAGGAAGCGTGAGTTTTCGATTTTCTTTATTTTTTATATTTATTTTTATTATAATAATATGTATTATAATTATAATAATTATTTACCATTATTATTATAATCATAATAATTATTTACAATTATTATAATAATCATAATAATTATTTATAATGATTATTATTAATAATAATATTTATTATAATTGTTAATGTATTTATATTTATTTTTATTTAAATAAAACAATGTAAATACGTTTTTTTTTGTTTAACAAAATTCTGCATAAGACGGGTTTTTTTAACGGCACGTGAAAGTGACGAGATTGAATTTGTAAAAAAAAAAAAAAAAAAAAAAATCTGTTCCGAAGGGCGTCGAATTTGATATGAATTTTATGGATTTTTTTTAGTATCTGTGGAGGATAGGCGACAACGGACTGTACGAGGGTTATCCGGCCGAAATAACTCGGCTGTTCAATCTTCCCGAGGGCATCGATCACGTGGACGCCGTTTACGAGAGGCTCGACAAGAAAATTGTTTTCTTCATCGGAAAATTTTACTACGTGTTCGACGCGAACAATCTCGTCCCCGGCTATCCGAGACCAATAAGCAGACTGGGACTGCCAACGGACCTCCAGAAAATCGACGGCGCCATGGTTTGGGGACACAACAGCCGGACGTACTTCTTCAGCGGTACCAGGTACTGGAGGTACGTTCGATTTTATTCAATTTTTTCGATTGTATTGCATTTTTTTTAAATTTATTCGATTTTTTCAAATTTATTCAATTTTTTCGGATTTATTCAATTTTTTCGAATTTATTTAATTTTATTCGATTTTATTCGAATTTATCGAATTTATTCAATTTTATTCGATTTTTTCGAATTTATGCAATTTTATTCGATTTTATTCAATTTTATTCGATTTTTTCGAATTTATTCAATTTTATTCGATTTTATTTGATTTTATTCAATTTTATTCGATTTTATTCAATTTTATTCGATTTTATTCAATTTTATTCGATTTTATTCGATTTTATTCAATTTTATTCAATTTTATTCAATTTTATTCAATTTTATTCGATTTTACTCGATTTTATTCGATTTTATTCGATTTTACTCGATTTTATTCGATTTTATTCGATTTTACTCGATTTTATTCGATTTTATTCGATTTTATTCGAATTTATTCAGTTTTATTCGATTTTATTTCATTACATTTTCCGTATCCAGCGTGATGAGCTTGAACTTGTTGTATTAAAAAAAAAGATATTTTGCTTCAATTTTGCATTTTTTTCAAATATGACATTATAATAAAAAAAAAATGTTATCACAATAGGTTCGACGAATCGGAGAACTACGTGGAACTCGACTATCCAAGGGACATGAGTATGTTCTTCGGTGTTCCGTACGACATCGACGCAGTATTCCAGTGGAAGGACGGTGAGTAGAAAAAAAAAAATATAAAAAACAAATATGAAAGAAAAGCAATTGACTGAAACAAAAAATTAATAAACAAAATGATTTTATTTAAAAAAATCATCTCATTCGCCGTCAATCGCGTTATTTTAATTTTTTTTAAAATTTATTTTAAAAGGTCAATGCGTACGTAATTTTTTAAAAAAATTTCTGATTTTTTTTTTCCAGGCAAAACGTACTTCTTCAAGGACAAAGGTTACTGGGAATTCGACGATCTGCGCATGCGAGTGGCCCACAAGATGCCGAAGCCATCGGCGCCATTTTGGATGGGATGTCCGCCGGAAATGGAGTCGAACGACGTGGATCTGCCGCGAAGATCGCGGGTGGTTCTGAGCGGCGCAACGACCCCGAGGTCAACGACCTCGAGCGCCATCGTGGTAGCGACTCTCGCGCTTCTGGCAACTGCCCTAAGGATAACGTAGACATAAAAAAAAACGAAAAAAATTTAACAATAAAAATGTAAATTAATTCTACGTATTCAGGAAACGCAGAAGGTTGATCTTTGATTTTTTCTTTTTTAATTTTTTTTTTTTTCTTTCCACAACTCGGATTGAAAATAATTTCTTGTCGCGTTTGCGCGTCCGTACCGGAAGTCCATCGGCAAGAGTTGAATAACACGTGTACATAATATTTTTAATTTCTTCAAAAAAAAAAAAAAAAAAAAACGATCCATCGTGCCGTTAAAAACAAAATGGCGGATCTTTCGTCGACTGGCATGAAAAAGTACGCCATTTTGTTTTTGACCGGGCGTTCGTAATTTTTTCGTTTATCGAAAATAGGAAACGGAATGAAAAAAATTACGAATATGCGCTCGATTGAAAACAAAATGGCGGATTTTTTTTATGTCGACTGACGAAGAGTCCGCCATTTTGTTTATAGAGGAGCGAAAATTCGTTGTTTTTTTTTTTTTTTATTATCGAAGAATAAAAGAGGACACAGATCTTACCAAAAAAAGGACCAAAATAGCGACGAAAATATTGTCGATAATTTTGTGTTACCCTTAGAAAGTCAGCCAATGATGTTTCGCAATATTTTCCGAGGCCAGTTTGGTTTTTTAATTTTTTTTTAATTTTGTATCTTTAATAAGGGACAAGAAAAAGACAAACTCGCTTGTCGAAACATTGCAACTCGAATCTCCAAACGAAATACTGCCAAATAGTGAAAACAATCATTGCCCACGTTTCTTCGACGACGATTCCTCGAAAGACTCGTCGCGCGAATTATCAAACCCGAGGAGCCGAGGATCCTTCAGCGAGTTCTCAAATTCGACGAGTACCGAAATACATTTTTTTTAAACTGTTTTTTTTTTTTTTTTTCAAAAACTGTGCATTTTCAAAAACTGTTCATTTTCAAAAAGTGTTCATTTTCAGAAACTGTGCATTTTCAAAAACTCTTTACTTTCAAAACATCTTTATTTTCAAAAAATCTTTATATTCAAAAAATCTTTATTTTCACAAAATCTTTATTTTCAAAAAATCTCTATTTTCAAAAAATCTTTATTTTCAAAAAATCTTTATTTTCAAAAAATCTTTATTTTCAAAAAATCTTTATTTTCTATAAATCTTTATTTTCAAAAAATCCTTATTTTCAAAAAATCCTTATTTTCAAAAAATCCTTATTTTCAAAAAATCCTTATTTTCAAAAAATCCTTATTTTCAAAAAATCCTTATTTTCAAAAACTTCTTATTTTCAAAAACTCTTTATCTTCAAAAACTCTTTATCTTCAAAAACTCTTTATCTTAAAAAACTCTTTATCTTCAAAAACTCTTTATTTTCAAAAACTCTTTATTTTCAAAAAATCTTTATTTTCTATAAATCTTTAATTTAAAAAAATTCTTATTTTCAAAAACTCTTTATCTTCAAAAACTCTTGTTTATTTAAAACTGAAATCCGCAACGGGTAAAATTGCTGTACTAGTGTGACTCGAAAACTCGCTCAAGTATCCTCGAGGCGATGTAAAAAACACTCAGTCAATAACGAAAGCTGTCATAGGCTTTAACTTTATTTTATTTTTCGCTCCGACATTGTCCACCAAACCTAAATAATTCAGTTTCCGTCGAAATAATACAACACCCTTACGAAAAAAAAAAAAAAAAAAAAAAAAATGGATTACAGTTTTCGTTACCGACTGAGCCGGGTTTTCGGGCGAGTGTCGCGTCGCCTTAATATATAATGAAAACAATTTTGTACGATTATTCGACGAAATAATCTTCGAAGTCGAGTATGCTATTGCGTCCTCCTATTTTTTATACATAACGATAATCGTTTGTTTTATATATATATATATATATATATATATATGTACAAACATATATATATATACACACACAGACACACGCAGATACCACAAAAACATTTAAGATACGAGTGCGTGTCTTCTTATCGCATTTAATTTAATATTTAATTTACAACGGATATGAAAAAAAAAAAAATTCATAAAAAAAAATATATATATATACAAAAAATTTCCAAAGTACGAAAAAAGGGAAAAATTTCGCATAATACTGTGTACCATTTAGAATCTTTTTTTTTTTTAAATAGGGCACTTGCGAACGGACGAGAAACCGCGAGTGCATCAGTTTTATAAACTGTGATATTTTTACGTACGATTTAATCATGAATTGTAACTAGCGAATATAATTAATTATCGACTTAACGACGCTGTGTATTAAAAAAAAAAAAAAAAAAAAAAAATGAAAAAAGCCGACGCGAAGAAAAGGGCCATTTTTTTTTTTTTTTAGAGAAATTGCTCTTTCATAGTATACTTATACACATAAACATAAATATATATTTATAAAGAATGAATATTGTTTATACAGAGTCACGTAGTTTTTAATAATAGATAAATTGAGCCTGCGGTGACGCGGCAAAAAAAAAAATCACGAAATTCCAAAACGCATTTTTTTTACTTTTTTTTTTTTCGTCTTGTAAGTGTAGTGTGTTGTTGTTGAGCTTGTTGTGTTCGACGTGAACTTCGTCGGCGAGAGCCTCGGTCGACGGTGTGTAAAAAAAAAAAAAAAAAATCGTCGATCGAAATATTAGACGCTGTTTTATTTTTATTTCTTTGCTATTGCGAGCAAAACGGAAGAGACTTCTTTTTTAAGACGCGATCTATCGATCGATAAAAAAAAAAATTGATATAAATCTTTTTTGTACGTATCATCTCACGAATGATATTAGTGTAACGAATAAAAATCGATATCACCCCAATTCTTGCATTTTTTTTCTCGTACGACAGTAATATAATAGTTCCTTATAATAAAGTTGTCCTGGTGAAGATATTTCTCTGACAATCTGTCTAAAAAAATCTGACCGGACTGGTTTCAGCGATTTTCAGAGATTTCCGACATTTTTCTCTGAGCTCTTTATTTGCTAAATATTTCTACCACTTTAGAGGCATTGAAAAATCTTTGACTTTTTCTGAAAACTCTCTGAACTCTGAGTAATTCAGAGGACTTTTCAGACAAATCTTCAGACAAATCTTCAGACAAATCTTCAGACAAATCTTCAGACAAATTTTCAGACAAATCTTCAGACAAATTTTCAGACAAATCTTCAGACAAATCTTCAGACAAATCTTCAGACAAATCTTCAGACAAATCTTCAGACAAATCTTCAGACAAATCTTCAGACAAATCTTCAGACAAATCTTCAGACAAATCTTCAGACAAATCTTCAGACAAATCTTCAGACAAATCTTCAGACAAATCTTCAGACAAATCTTCAGACAAATCTTCAGACAAATCTTCAGACAAATTTTCAGACAAATTTTCAGACAAATTTTCAAACAAATTTTCAGACAAATTTTCAGATAAATCTTCAGACAAATTTCCAGACAAATTTCCAGACAAATCTTCAGACAAATCTTCAAACAAATTTTCAGACAAATTTTCAGATAAATCTTCAGACAAATTTCCAGACAAGTCTTCAGACAAGTCTTCAGACAAATTTTCAGACAAATTTCCAGACAAATCTTCAGACAAATTTTCAGATAAATTTTCAGACATATTCACAGAAATATTTACAGAAATATTTTCACCAGGATGGAAGGTTCCATCCGGCACAACCTCCAGGAGTCACAAATTATGGAAAACTCTGATTTTTTCTGATAAGTACGTTGAGAGAAAATTCCAGTTGTCTCTAAAATCGACTCATTCTGTTACTCGCTGTGAATCAGCGAAAATTTGAGTTTTCCAGATAAATATTCGTGAACATAGAAAATTATTAGCCAGAGAAAAATGACAAAGTCCATAGTTATTAAGAGAAGTCGGCAGAGCAAAATCAGAGATTTTCAGAAAAATCCGGAATATTTAGGGTCAGAAAAATCTGACTTTTTCTAAAACGAGCGAAAACGTTGAGAAATTCAGACGACCTTTCAGAGAAATTTCTGATTAATTTTCCGAGACTTTCAGACAAATTTTCAGACATATTTAAAGTACGCTGACATTAAAATCTCGAATTTTTTTTTTTTTACGAAAACAGCTTCCCATACGAGGTAGCAAAAATTAATTTTGCATGCGCTTTGACATTTATTTTTCTTGAAACATTGCAGGTAGTTAAAAATAATGATAATAACTATTATTTTTAAAAAATGGAAGTAAATTATCGTTCGATAATGTCGATAATGTCGACAATGTCGATAATGTCGACAATGTCGATAATGTCAATTTCTACTTTAGGAGCGCAGTTTGAATATCGTCCGGGTTGTTTTTTTTCCACCCCGTAATAAAAAAAATCAAAATTTCGAGGGGCAAAGCTGGACCGCGCGGAAAGAAAATATCCAACGAGAGCGATTACAAATAACCGTCGCTTTTATTATCCACTTCCACAACGCATCAACAATACATCGTATCGCAAATGTTTCGTCTTGCCATCGATGTGCAGTTTTTGGTGATTTTTCATTTTTTTTTTTCGTTTATTTACTTTTAACTTTATTTCAAACATTAAAGTAACTTTAATGTTTTTTTTTTGTTTATTTGTTTTTTTAACTTTAAATTTTAATTTATCTTATGTAATTTAAGAACGCAAGTCGGGAGGTGAGTACGGATCCCAAGGATTGAGGGATCTGAGCGTCGCCTGAACGATCGTGTCGACCTCGGCCATCGCGCCGATTCCCGTGTCGCCGCACATCAGGGTCTTCGTTATGCAGCTTATCTCCTTGTAGCCCCAGGACTTCAGCCTGTCGACCTTTAATTAAAACAATAATAATACAAAATTAATTTCACAAATTTACATAAAAATTGTATTTATTTTTTCACGTTAAAAATTGATCATTCCGAATGAAATCGATATTTTTCATTTCATATTTTTCATATTCATATTTCTCATATGATATTTTTTTCAGCCTGTCGACCTTTAATTAAAATAATATTAGTAATAATAATACAAAAATAATTTCAATAATACAACAATAATTTAGACCCAAAATGAGTCAATTTTTTTAAAAATAATTTAGACCCAAAATTAGTCAATTTTTTAAAAATAATTTAGACCCAAAATTAGTCAATTTTTTAAAAATAATTTAGACCCAAAATGCGTCAATTTTTTAACAATAATTTATACCCAAAATGAGTCAATTTTTTTTAAATAATTTAGACCCAAAATGAGTCAATTTTTTAAAAATAATTCAGACCCAAAATGAGGCAATTTTTTAAAAATAATTTAGACCCAAAATGCGTCAATTTAAAAAAAATTATTTAGACCCAAAATGAGCAAAAAAAAATAATAATAATTTAGACCTAAAATGAGTCGATTTTTTATTTTTTTAAAATTTAGACCCAAAATGAGCAAAAATAAAAAATAAAAAAATAATTTAGACCCCAAATGAGTCAATTTTTAAAAAATAATTTAGACCCAAAATGCGTCAATTTTTTAAAAATAATTTAGACCCAAAATGAGTCAATTTTTAATTTTTTTATAATTTAGACCCAAAATGAGCAAAAAAAAAAAAAAAAAAAAATATTTAGACCTAAAATGAGTCAATTTTTTATTTTTTAATAATTTAGACCCAAAATGAGCAAAAAAAAAAATAAAAAAAAATTTAGACCTAAAATGAGTCAATTTTTTATTTTTTAATAATTTAGACCCAAAATGAGCAAAAAAAAAAAATAAAAAAAAATTTAGACCCAAAATGAGTAAATTTTTTTAGAAAAACACGACCATGTCGGTACCTGAGGGGCAGTGACCGGGTGTTCCCACATCTTGGTGTTCATGGCGGGGCAGAATAGCAGCGGTTTGCTCGAGTCCCATGCCCTGGCTACGCAGGTCAGAATGTTGTCGCAAATGCCGTTCGACAATTTCCCGAGGGTGTTGGCGTCGAGGGGCGCGATCAGGAAGAGATCGGCCCATTTCGCGAGGTCAACGTGGAGGACCGGATCGCCTCGGCCCTGCCAGGCCGCCCATTCCACCGTGTCCGAGAGTATCTGCGTGCCGGGCGGCAATTCCGCGTCCTTCAGGAAATGCTTGGCGTGCTCCGTCACGACGACTCGCACCTGGAAACACCGAGCGATAAATGTAACCGGTCATTTTACGATAAAAATAAGTTATTTGACCGCGTTGAAAATTACCACATTGGTTATAAAATCGTGTGGTCTCATAGTGATTTAAGGTAGTCCTAGCGGAGAGCCTGAGCCCACATGAGTTCGGAGAGAATTGAGAGAGAATTGCGAACACTTCTCGATGGGATAAAAATTCGAAAAAAATCAAGCATATGGAAGGTGCTGAAAAGATTGATTTTACATAATAATAACTCCAAAATATTATTAACAAATGCATTAAAAAAAAAAAATTGTTCAACAAATTCCCCGGCAACTTAACTTTCTGTTCATATAAAAACAATTTGTTAATCTTTTTGAATACGTATGAATTTTTTTCAGAATTTTATCTAATTTTTGAAAATCACGTTTTTTTATTAACTAAAAACGCAATTTTCAAAAATTAGACAAAATTCTGAAAAAATTCATACGTATTCAAAAAGATTAACTTATTGGTTTTATACGAACAAAAAGTTAAGTTGCCGGAAGATTTGTTGAACAATTTTTTTTTTCATTCATTTGTTAATAACATTTTGGAATTATTATTATGCAAAATCAATCTTTTAAGTACCTTCCATATGGTTGATTTTTTTCAGATTTTTATCTCATCGCGAAGTATTCGCAATTCCACTCTCAATTCGCTCTGAACTCACGTGGGCTCAGGCTGTCCGCAAGGACTACCTTAAAATAACAAAAACACATTGCGAATTTTCGAAAAAAAAAAAAAAAAAAAAAAAATGTTGCGATAATTTTGCATAAAATCGAAGATACAAATGACCCACTGCACTCAAGCACGAAAAGCCCAGCAGATTCATGTTCAGCGCACAAAAATACGTCGGAATTCGTCGCAGTTAATTTTATGAACGAAAAAAAAAATTTTGCGTGCCGACAAAAAATATTTCATCAAAAAATTCCAAGGCTACCTTTTGAGACCATTTTTTTGAGTTTTTCAACGTCCTCGAACGACACGATGAAACGATTTTAAAACTTCAGACAAGGGTCTGTCTTGTGTATTTTTTTCCTGTAGAACGCGATGGGCACCCCGGATTTTTCATACGTCTACTGGGAGCCGAGATATCGACCTTTGAAAATCACGAAAATTGAAGTTTTTTCAAAAATTGCTCAAAAATGAAAAAATCGTGGTTCAATCGTTTTTTTTTTTTGTTTCAAGGCTATATTCCACGTATGTTTTTCCCGCTGATCACGAATATGACAATTATTTTACTCCCAACTTAATATTTTCCATTTAAATCCCAAAAATACGAATTTTCGTGCATAAAATCCGGACTTTCGAAATCAAGACTTTGGAAATCAAGACTTTGGAAATCAAGACTTTGGAAATCAAGACTTTGGAAATCAAGACTTTGGAAATCAAGACTTTGGAAATCAAGACTTTGGAAATCAAGACTTTGGAAATCAAGACTTTGGAAATCAAGACTTTGGAAATCAAGACTTTGGAAATCAAGACTTTGGAAATCAAGACTTTGGAAATCAAGACTTTGGAAATCAAGACTTTGGAAATCAAGACTTTGGAAATCAAGACTTTGGAAATCAAGACTTTGGAAATCAAGACTTTAGAAATCAAGACTTTAGAAATCAAGACTTTAGAAATCAAGACTTTAGAAATCAAGACTTTAGAAATCAAGACTTTCGTAATCAAGACTTGCAAAATCAAGACTTGCAAAATCAAGACTTGCAAAATCAAGACTTGCAAAATCAAGACATTCGAAATCAAGACTTTCGACTTGCAAAATCAAGACTTGCAAAATCAAGACTTGCAAAATCAAGACATTCGAAATCAAGACTTTCGACTTGCAAAATCAAGACTTTCGACTTTCGAAATCAAGACTTTCGAAATCAAGACTTTCGAAATCAAGACTTTCGAAATCAAGACTTTCGAAATCAAGACTTTCGAAATCAAGACTTTCGAAATCAAGACTTTCAAAATCAAGACTTTCAAAATCAAGACTTTCAAAATCAAGACTTTCAAAATCAAGACTTTCAAAATCAAGACTTTCAAAATCAAGACTTTCAAAATCAAGACTTTCAAAATCAAGACTTTCAAAATCAAGACTTTCAAAATCAAGACTTTCAAAATCAAGACTTTCAAAATCAAGACTTTCAAAATCAAGACTTTCAAAATCAAGACTTTCAAAATCAAGACTTTCAAAATCAAGACTTTCAATTTCTCACAGCTCTACTCGCACCTCGAGATTGTGTTGCCAGAGCTTGTCGCACAAGAGCGGAAGCTTTATCGTCGCCACGCTCCCCGTGCAGCCAATCAGCACTTTTCTTCTCGAAGCCATTTTTTAAAAATTATTTTATTATTTTTTATTTTAGTATATATTCGTCTCTTGAGCTTTTTTTTTTTATCAATCAATTTAATTACATTAATAATAACAATATCTCTAAGCGCACTTTGCGAATTATTAACTAAGCGGATCTTTACCGATCGCTCCAAAAAATGCTCCTTTACGTGTTTACGTGTGTATGCGTGTGTGTGTTATGATACATTTTTTTTCGGAATTTTCTGCTTACTCTGTTTTTATTTATTTTTGTTCGTCGTTATTATATTTTTTTTTTTTTAATTTTTTTTTTTTTTTTTTTTTTTAATCTCTTATTATTTTTCTTGTATAATTTATCACGTTTGCGTATACGGATATATAGAGAGTGGCGCAAATTTTGCGACCAAATTCCTCGGTGCTAAAAAAAAGTTTTTCGACGGTGTTTTTTACTTTTTTAAAATTTTTATTTTGGTGTTCTTGTACGGATAAATAACTATTATAACAATTTATTTTTTTTCTTCGTATTTTTCTTTTTAAGTTTCTCAGCAATAGCAGATTTCAAGTTGCGGCGGCGATATATATTGGTGTCTTTATTCTCGAATAACGATATGCAGTTTCGTGTTCCGCGTTGTCTATTTTTGTATCACAAAAGAAACAGTGCTTTTTATTTTTATTCCACAATCTTTTTTCTTTTTTTTTACAAACTTTTTTTTTTTTTCTAGAAAGTTTTTTTTTTTTTTTTTGCTTTTTTTTTCTACGTGCAGACTCTCGAAGAAATTTTTCGGAGCCCGGCCAACGAACGCCCCGCGAATATTCAACGGTTAACAAGTATCTAAATTTTTTTTTTTTTTTTTTTTTTTCTACTCCCTACGATCTCTAATTCACAGATATTTCCCCTTCCCGCAGTCGTTACCGAGGCGCGAACTTTGGACGCTTTTTTTCTCTCCCGATTTCTCAAACCTTCGATCTATAGATTATTATATATATATGTATACATATATATATATTTTTTCGGAATTTTCTTTGTTTTTTTTTATTTACTTTTTTCTCCCGATTTCGCAAGCCCTCGATCTACAGATTATTTTATATATATATATATATATACACATACATATACATATACATATATATATAACAATATACAATTTTTTTCAGAATTTTCCGCTTACTCCGTTTCTTTTATTTATGTATTTTCTTCTCCCTATCTTTCAAGCCCTCGATCTACGGATTATTATATATATATATACACATAGGCATATATATATAACAATATGTGTATTTTCGTTCGGATTTTTCTGTTTACTTAGTCTCTTCTTATTTGTAAGATCTTCCGCGTTATTATTAAATTTTTTTTTTTTTTTAATTTCCTTTTATTTGTGTTGTTATTATTATCGTAGCCGCGGTCGTTGATCGTTACGTGCGGATGGCGCTCGGCGACGGTGCTGCCGCACGGGGCTCTTCGACACTATCGAAGCCGAGTTTCGACCATTCCTCGCGAGTCATGAGATCGTTGTCCATCCTGCACCCGAGATACTCCTTCGCCGCGTCCCTGCACGGTGTGTTGTTGCCCTTGTTCTCTTGCAGGCAGCGCATGTACTTGAGCATAACACCCTTGCAGTGGCCCTGATGATCGAGCGGAAAGCTGCCCTTTTGGGGCGCAGTCGGCTTAAAAATCTTCTGGTTGAACGTGTACGAAGACATCACTGTACTTTTTCCCGGACATATATATATATGTATATATATATATATATGCGTATGTATATGTATGTATATGTGTGGTGCGTTAATCACGGAAGCCGCGAACGCGCGAGGAAAATATTCGAGGCTGGTTGTTGTTATTATTATGTTTGTCTTTTTTTTTTTTTATTATTATTTTTTTGTTGCACGGATAGCGTTGAATGTACTTTTGGATAAGTTCCCGATAGACGGGAGAACGATCGCGGCGGAGGTTTTCTCTCCGACTGGGGAGAAACAGCTGCGGCTCGCGCGCATGCGCGGGGCCTCGCCAGAGCCTGCGAAACACCCCGCGGGGCGGAAGTTCGACGGAGGCGAACGCGACTCGGTGCGGAGTCCGGGCGAGCTTTGCGCCATCTGACGGCGGGACGGAGGAAGCTGGGGAAACGAATGCGCGAGGTCGATAGTTATGTAAGCTCGGCAAGGAACGGTTAAGTTGCCGGATATTTGACCGGGTTATTGCCAGAGGTGTCTGTGATATTTTACCGGACTCGGAGGTAATTTTACCGCGGCTGTAAATTACGGTAACTTACCACCTGCGTTCGGGGTCAGTTGAAAGTTTTATCAGTGTGGACGTTTTTTCGCCGGAAAAAAATTCCCTGACTTTTCTCCGACTTTTCCCTGACTTTTCCCTGGCTTTTCCCTGACTTTTCCCCGACTTTTCCCCGACTTTTCCCCGACTTTTCCCCGACTTTTCCCTTACTTTTCCCTTACTTTTCCCTGACTTTTCCCTGACTTTTCCCTGACTTTTCCCCGACTTTTCCCTGACTTTTCCCTGACTTTTCCCTGACTTTTCCCTTACTTTTCGCTTACTTTTCCCTGACATTTCCCTGACTTTTCCCTGACTTTTCCCTGACTTTTCCCAGACTTTTCCCAGACTTTTCCCTGACTTTTCCCTGACTTTTCCCTGACTTTTCCCTGACTTTTCCCTGACTTTTCCCTGACTTTTCCCTGACTTTTCCCTGACTTTTCCCTGACTTTTCCCTGACTTTTCCCAGACTTTTCCCTGACTTTTCCCTGACTTTTCCCTGACTTTTCCCTGACTTTTCCCTGACTTTTCCCTGACTTTTCCCTGACTTTTCCCTGACTTTTCCCTGACTTTTCCCTGACTTTTCCCTGACTTTTCCCTGACTTTTCCCTGACTTTTCCCTGACTTTTCCCTGACTTTTCCCTGACTTTTCCCTGACTTTTCCCTGACTTTTCCCTGACTTTTTATTCGGTCGCCCCGGCTTTACACTTTTTTTTCAAAGCGAACTGCCATACCGCGGTCGGTAATAAAAACTGTAATACTCAATCCTATCGAGAGACCGCGATATATTAAAATGTATATTAAACGATACATTGAACAGTAATGAAAACTGCAATACTCAATTTTCTCTGTAGACAAAACGGCGAGAGTGAGCGCGAAACATCTTACCATCAGTCGGTAATGCAGCGACGCCGCAGAACCGTACGCGTTTCGACTGTACACCAGACGCGACTCTGCGCAGAGTCGGCGCACTTCAGAGGACTCTCCTCGAGTCGCATCCCTCGTCGAGACGAAACAATCGAACGCATTCGCACGTAAAAACAATGCTCGTTCTTGGGGCTTAAACAATACCGACACCGACTGAAATGTAAATTAATATTTAAAAAAAAATATATATATATATACACATATACATCGAATTCAATGGAATTTCATTCGCTTCGTAAGTTCGCGGTGAAGACGAAACGGGAGGAATAAAAATAATTAAAAAAAAAAAAAATGTGATAGGATCGTCGAGGGCACAGCGAGAGGGTTTTCGAGGTTCGCGAGGCGGGGCGGGGGGAGGGCTCAGGACTGGGGACGTCCTGGGTATTGACGCGCGGCGCGTACGAGACGCTCGAGCGCTGTTCCGCTCCGCGAGCTCATCTTTTTAACATTAAAAAAAAATTGTAAAAAAAAATTTTTTAAAAAATAAAAATAAGGAGCAAATTACAAAAATACAAAATTAAATTCTCCGATAATCGAGACTCGTAAAAAAAAAGAAAAAAAAAAAAAAAATTAAAAAAGATCGAAAGTCCCCCAGTGACTCCGGTCGGTCCACCATGGGGAATAATGTGTGACTAAAAAAAAAAAAAAATCCCCATAGACGATCCCAGTGAGAGAGATATATTTTGTCGGGAAGATGGGCAGAGCAAAGACTAGCAGTGAGCGCCGGATTCGTGCGGGGTAAAACCCGAGCAGCTGGGCGCGATAATCGGTGCGTCGGAGAGTAAAGTCGAGGAGGCGAGATCGAGGGACGGGAAATTCTTGCGATGAAGAGTGCAACATTGGGATGAAATTCTAAAGATAGTTGGGATGAAATAATCGATCATTGGCCCGGGCTAATTATTTCGTTCTCTCCCCCCCCCACCCCCCCCTGCCCCTTCTGCTTCCCTCCTCGTCGCGGCTCGCCGGCCGACGGGGAAGCTCCGCCAAGTTCCAGCGTTCGAATTCGACAAGTGTTGGGAGTCTCGCTCGTGGCTAATGCATTTCTGGATCAACAAGCCGGCGGGCAGGAACTACGGTTTTGGTGGCCGGAGATATCCCTGCAACTCCTCGACACCGAAAACCCGAACAGGTAATTTTTCGTCGACTGACCAGAAAACCCCGAGCGACGTCGCACTGGAAGACTGTTACTTCCGGTTTAAAAAAAAAAATCTTATTTTTCGAGCGGAAGTGACGTCGCACGGGAAGAATGTTACTTCCGGTTTAAAAAAAAATCTTATTTTTCGAGCGGAAGTGACGTCGCACGGGAAGACTGTTACTTCCGGTTTAAAAAAAAAAATCTCATTTTTCGAGCGGAAGTGACGTCGGACGGGAAGACTGTTACTTCCGGTTTAAACAAAAAAATCTTATTTTTCGAGCGGAAGTGACGTCGCACGGGAAGACTGTTACTTCCGGTTAAAAAAAAAAAATCTTATTTTTCGAGCGGAAGTGACGTCGCACGGGACAACGTCGCATCCGGTTGCGAATTTTTTTTTTTTTTTTTTTTTTTTTTTTTTTTACCGGAAGTGAAGTTGTACGGGAAAACGTCTCGTCCGGTTTCAAAATTTGAGTTTTTTTTTTTTACCGGAAATGACGTCGTACCTTCCGATTTGAAAATCTCATTTTTGAACCGGAAGTGACGTCGTACGGAAAAACGTCACTTCCGGTTTCAAAGTTTCAATTTTGGACCGGAAGTGACGTCGTACGGGAAACGTCACTTCCGGTTCTAAAATCTCATTTTTGGACCGGAAGGGACGTCGTACGGGAAAACGTCACTTCCGGTTTGAAGATCTCAGTTTTAGACCGGAAGTGACGTCGTGCGGGAAAACGTCACTTCCGGTTCTAAAATCTCATTTTTGGACCGGAAGGGACGTCGTACGGAAAACGTCACTTCCGGTTTGAAAATCTCAGTTTTAGACCGGAAGTGACGTCGTGCGGGAAAACGTCACTTCCGGTTTAAAAATCTCAGTTTTGGACCGGAAGTGGCGTCGTACGGGAAAACGTCACTTCCGGTTTAAAAATCTCAATTTTGGACCGGAAGTGTCGTCGCACGGGAGAACGTCACTTCCGGTTTAAAAATCTCAATTTTGGACCGGAAGTGGCGTCGTACGGGAAAACGTCACTTCCGGTTTAAAAATCTCAATTTTGGACTGGAAGTGACGTCGTACGGGAAAACGTCACTTCCGGTTCGGAACCCTGAGTTTTTTTTTTCTAAAACCGGAAATGACGTCGTACAGGAAAAAATCGTCACTTCCGGTTTCAACATTTTAGTGTCTGTCACCGGAAGTGTCGTCGCACGGCAAAACGTCACTTCCGGTTAAAAAAAAAAATCTATTTCAACCGGAAGCAACGTTTTCCCGTCTGACGTCACTTCCGGTCCGAAACTGAGATTTTGAGACCGGAAGTGACGTTACAGAGAACTTTCTTTTTAACTATTTTTTTTTGTTCCCCGGAATCTGCGTTCAACGGGAGCGAGTTGCAGAAACGTGGGAATTAAGGAAAAAAGCAACAATATTTTTTTTATTAATAAAAAAATCGATATATATATATATATATATATATATTTTTTTTTTTAAATTAATCGCGTCGCGATGGTTTTTTCAGGTCAACGGGGTCGCCGCGGAAGGGACATTGGGCCGATGGTGACGCCGGTTCATCGTTTCCAAAGTTTGAACGGTCCGCCAACTGGCCGTCTCGGTTATCCTGGCACGAGCGAGACGACGACGACGACGACGACGACGACGCGAAGCCAGGCCCATCGCCAGCAGCCCCAACAGCTCGTCGCCCAGAGCGTCACCGAGACCGACGAGGACGCCGGATTCTCGCCGAACGACCTCAATACCCGACGGAGCTGCGCCTCACGCGGATCGCTAACGAGAAACAACGCCGTCGTCAGCAAGTAATTAGAGAACGAAAGTGTTCAACCCCCCGAGAGGATTCCGCGGAACATGTTCTTCCTATACACAGGGTGAATCGCTTATTGTATTTCCAGAGAACGAATGCGGTCCGGTGTTTGTGTCGGGATTCATTTTTTTTTTTTTTTTTTTTTTTGGAAGGCAAAAAAAAAAGACGATCGATAGATTGAAAGAGGAAAATAAAATAAAATAAAAAATCCGGCATTCTGATTATAATTTCGATGAGACACAAAATTGTGGGTTTTTGACACTCGGCTCGCTCAGATGACATCATTCCCCGGATTTCTTCTCTTTGCTTGGTGGAGATGGACGAAAAAATACAGCAAATTGAAAAATTAATTGTTGCAACAATTTGCAAATTATTGTGATTCGATAATTATTATTGCGATGTTAGTAATTATTGTTATTGGGGATGCGCGAATGGCAATTGAATTGAATTTGCACTGAATATTGATATTCAATTCGAAATTTGAATTGAATGTTCGAAAATTTGAATTACACGAATATTCTGAGTAATTTCAGAGTTGGGGAAAATAGTTGAAAATACTCAAAATATTAAATACTATATGTATTTAAAATACAGAATACTTTTTGCACTTAAAATACATTTATAAGTACTTCGTCTAAGGACTCTGATTTTTACAAGATATTTTTTTAAAAATACTTAAACGAAGTACTTATAAATGTATTTTAAGTACAAAAACTATTTTGTATTTTAAGTATTTTTGACACACTTTGATGTTCGAATTATTCACAAATATTCAAATTATTCGAAATATTCGAATATTCAACATTTTATTATTCGCACATCCCTAATTATTATAATATTAATAATAAAAATTATTATTATGTTAATAATAAAAATTATTATTATGTTAATAATAAAAATTATTATTATGTTAATAA
This sequence comes from Exephanes ischioxanthus, assembly GCA_958510785.1. Classification (NCBI taxonomy): domain Eukaryota; kingdom Metazoa; phylum Arthropoda; class Insecta; order Hymenoptera; family Ichneumonidae; genus Exephanes; species Exephanes ischioxanthus. The sequence continues at coordinate 3,511,985 of OY294026.1, forward strand.
TAAAAATTATTATTATATTAATAATTATTATTATTATATTAATAATTATTATTATTATATTAATAACAAAAATGGTAAAAAATGAGACTCGGAGCCAGGCGATTGATAGCTGAGGATGGAAAACCAGAAGCACGTGATTTTTCGGCCATCTCTGTTTGGTGCAAAAGATGCGCGATTTTTTTTTTTTTTTTTTTTGGATACTAAAACTCTTTGTCGACAGTAACGTGACGAACGCGGCGGCCGCAGCGGCGGCGGCGGCCAGTGGCGGTGCGAGCAACGAGAGTCGGCAGATAATAACGAACGAGACAACGAGCAGCGGCCTTAACAGGGCGGGTTTCTTGGACTTTTCGGAGATAAGCGACACAGAGTTGGCGGGTTACAGGCTGAGGTGCGGCGTTTGGATAACGTTCGTACTGGCGACGGGTTTCGTCTCCGTGGCTAAATTTTACTTTGGCCATCGGGTAGGCTCAAAAATACCCTGACGGAAATACATAACGGGGCGTACGGCGCCAGTTGATAGCGTCAGAATCCGTTTTCGAGACTTTACGCACGCTGAAGCGTGCGTAAAGTGCGGCACACTTCACGACCTGCGTATAATGTTCGCTTTACCGCACTCGTATAAATACCCGGTGCATGCGCACATCGGTGTGATCTCACTTACACTTACACTTACACTTACACTTACACTTACACTTACACTTACACTTACACTTACACTTACACTTACACTTACACTTACACTTACACTTACACTTACACTTACACTTACACTTACACTTACACTTACACTTACACTTACACTTACACTTACACTTACACTTACACTTACACTTACACTTACACTTACACTTACACTTACACTTACTTACACTTACTGACTTACACTTACTCGCTTACACTTACTCGCTTACACTTACTCGCTTACACTTACTCGCTTACACTTACTCGCTTACACTTACTCGCTTACACTTACTCGCTTACACTTACTCGCTTACACTTACTCGCTTACACTTACTCGCTTACACTTACACTTACACTTACACTTACACTTACACTTACACTTACACTTACACTTACACTTACACTTACACTTACACTTACACTTACACTTACACTTACACTTACACTTACACTTACACTTACACTTACACTTACACTTACACTTATCGGCATCAACTGGCCCGTTCGTTCCGAAACCGTAGCCTTTCCCATTCGGGGTGGCGAAAGACAAAAAATAATAATAATAATAAAAGTTGATGTCCTCGCCCAAACAGGACGCTGGCCTGGACATGCTGATATTCTGCGGTCTGCTCTTCACCCTCCTGCTCTCCGGCTGTTTCTACTCGACCCTCTTCCGTCGTGCACAGAACAGTCATCGTCACCAGGAGCATCTCGAGCAGGAGGAGCAGATCGCCACCCTCGCCGCCGCCCTGACAATAAGGGAGGAGAACGCCCGGGGCTTTCAGGTGATAGGACAGAATGCCCAGGTCCAGGCCCAGCAGCAGCTCCAGCTCCAGCTCCAGCAGCAGCAGCAGTCCCCTCCTCCACCTCCGCCACCGCCGCCGCCCTATCACATCGCCATTCTCATACCACCGCCGAACTCACCGGAGGAAGCTCCGCCGCCGTCCTACGACAAAGCCATGAACGAGGAGTCCTCGAACGAAATACGCGTCTTCATCTTCGCCAAGGATGAGGATAACAATTGAGATTTTATTAATGTCTTTACATTGTTGTTATAGATTTTTTATTGATTTTATTTTCTTGTTGTTGTTGTTGTTTTTTTTTTTTTTTTTTTTTGAAAATTTGATTCGAAAGTACAAATCTTCTTGATAAGTGAGAAAAAAAAAAAAAAAATCAAGTTTCTTTACGCTTCGTTATTTTGTTTGGATTGATTAATCATTAATGTATTGTTTCTTTAGTTACGGTGAAGCGGTCCAAAATGGGGACACGGGACAAAATGGGGTCTTCTCAAATCGCGGGGGCAAAACAGGAAAGGAGAGAATGGGGCAGTCAGATGGCCAGATCTCTAGCTGTCTGGTTGACTGTCAGTCCGGTTGACAGTCAGTCCAGTTGATTGGTCAGTCCGGTTGACTGGTCAGTTATCTTGATTGGTCGGTCCGGTAGATTGGTCGGTCCGGTTGATTGGTCAGTCCGGTTGATTGGTCAGTCCGGTTGATTGGTCAGTTCGGTTGATTGGTCAGTCCGGTTGATTGGTCAGTCCGGTCGATTGGTCAGTCCGGTCGATTGGTCAGTCCGGTTGACTGGTCAGTTATCTTGATTGGTCGGTCCGGTTGATTGGTCGGTCCGGTTGATTGGTCAGTCCGGTTGATTGGTCAGTCCGGTTGATTGGTCAGTCCGGTTGATTGGTCAGTCCGGTTGATTGGTCAGTCCGGTTGATTGGTCAGTCCGGTTGACTGGTCAGTTATCTTGATTGATCGGTCCGGTTGATTGGTCGGTCCGGTTGATTGGTCGGTCCGGTTGATTGGTCAGTCCGGTTGATTGGTCAGTCCGGTTGATTGGTCGGTCCGGTTGATTGGTCGGTCCGATTGATTGGTCAGTCCGGTCGATTGGTCAGTCCGGTTGACTGGTCAGTTATCTTGATTGGTCGGTCCGGTTGATTGGTCGGTCCGGTTGATTGGTCAGTCCGGTTGATTGGTCAGTCCGGTTGATTGGTCAGTCCGGTTGATTGGTCAGTCCGGTTGATTGGTCAGTCCGGTTGATTGGTCAGTCCGGTTGATTGGTCAGTCCGGTTGATTGGTCAGTCCGGTTGATTGGTCAGTCCGGTTGATTGGTCAGTCCGGTTGACTGGTCAGTTATCTTGATTGATCGGTCCGGTTGATTGGTCGGTCCGGTTGATTGGTCAGTCCGGTTGATTGGTCGGTCCGGTTGATTGGTCGGTCCGATTGATTGGTCAGTCCGGTCGATTGGTCAGTCCGGTTGATTGGTCGGTCCGGTTGATTGGTTGTCTGAACGTCTGGTTGACTGGATGTCTGGACGTCTGGTTGACTGGATGTCTGGACGTCTGGTTGACTGGATGTCTGGACGTCTGGTTGACTGGACGTCTGGTTGACTGGATGTCTGGACGTCTGGTTGACTGGATGTCTGGACGTCTGGTTGACTGGATGTCTGGACGTCTGGTTGACTGGATGTCTGGACGTCTGGTTGACTGGATGTCTGGACGTCTGGTTGACTGGATGTCTGGACGTCTGGTTGACTGGCTGCCTGTCCAGTTCTTGTTTTGTCCCCACGACTTAGGGGAATTCCGTTTTTTCCCCGAAGATAATTTTTTTTTTTTCAGACTTCAAAATCGGTCTTGGAAATCCAATTTTCTTTGTTGGAAACAGTAAGTATACGGTATTGGTATCGCGATAGCAATGGTTATGGTTTAGCGTTTCCATTTTGCCCGGATCTCTCCTAATTGATTATTAAACTATTACTTTTCAATTGTTTACATTTTTTTATTAATTATTTTTATTTAATTTGTTAATAAATAAGAATTTAATTAATTATTCAAATAATTATTCAATTAATTATTTCATTTAATTTGTTAATAACGATTTTTCATCAATTTTTTTTATTCTCAGGTTTTTATTCGGAAAGTTCCGTTTTTATTGTTTTTTATTATTTAAAATTTAATTCGAAAGTACAAATCTCCTAGCTTCCCGTCCCGGAACTCGCGACGAGAAAAGGAAACGAATTTGTTTTTTTTTTTTCTTCAGCGAGAAAATCTGAGTGGTATGTTTTTTTTTTTTCATTTTTTGTTTTTGTTTTTCTCGAACGAGCCTCGATTGATTATTTTTTAAATTTTCTCTTTCCTCTTTTTTTTTTTTTTCTTTTTTGCAGCATAACATTATCGTGATTCAAATTTTTCTATCGACGCGGGATAAAATTTGAACTTGAAGATACATCGTCATCGGGCGCGCAGGGCGGAGAGAGTGACAATGAAAAAAAAAAAAATTCCGATACTCGCCCAGACAATCGTCACCGACGGCCTACAAATCGGATCCGCTTTCCGCGCACCACGAGAAGCGTTTTCGACCTTAACAGATTTTTTTTTTTTTTTTTTTTTTTTTTTTTCTTTTTTTTTGGGTCACGAAGTCGGTGGAAGAAACTTGGATGCAAAGCACAAGTGATAAATTAGAGAATAAGTACGATGTGTATTACAATAATCGATCGACGCACGTTAAAATAACTTACATAGGGGAATGTGTACGACGTACAAAGCGAAAGTCGATTAATGTCTAAGCGCGAAACTGTACAGACACTCTCGAGCGAATAAACGGTCTTCAACGTGTTTCTTTTTTTTATATATATACTATATATATATATATATATATATATATATTTGTATTTATATGTGACGCGCCGGAGAGGGATTATTTTATTCGAGTTTTGCCTCTGCTTTTTTTTTTTTTTTTTTTTTTTTTTTTTTTCTTCGGCATTTTCGTATACAGCAAGACACCTTGACGCGGGCTGCTTCGTCGCAGCTTTTTTTTTTTAGAAAAAAAAAAAAAGTAGAACCTTTTTAATACATTTTTTTTTTTTTTTTTTTTTTTTTTTGTGATAAGAAAAATTAAACATGTTATTTATTTTTGTTATTTTGTGTCTTTACCCGCCGACGTTTCTGTTCCGTGTGCCACGATTTTGGTATTTCTCATGTAGAATGGGATTTCGAAATTCTGAAATCCCATTCTATATGTTAGAATTTCGAAATTTCGATTTTTTGTAGCTTATAGAACGAATTTCAAGAATTCAAAATTTTATTCTATCTGCTGTAAATTCAGAATTTGGGTTTTTGTATTGAACGTGGAACAGATTTCGAAATTCCATTCTGTGAATCATAATTTCGGAATTTCGATTTTTATAGCTTGTGGAACGAATTTCAAAAATCCAAAATTCATTTCTATATGCTATAAATTCCGAATTTCGGTTTTTATATAGAACATGAAACAGATTTCGAAACTCCATTCCATAAATCATAATTTCGGAATTTGATTTTTATAGCTTGTGGAACGAATTTCAAAAATCCAAAATTCATTTCTATATGCTATAAATTCCGAATTTCGGTTTTTATATAGAACATGAAACAGATTTCGAAACTCCATTCTATAAATGATAATTTCGGAATTTCGATTTTCATAGCTTGTAGAACGAATTTCAAAAATCCAAAATTCATTTCTACATGCTACAAATTCAAAATATCGGTTTTTACATAGAACATGGAACAGATTTCGAAACTCCATTCTATAAATGATAATTTCGGAATTTCGATTTTCATAGCTTACAGAGTAAATTTCAAAATTCCATTCCATGTGCTAAAATTTCGGAATTTCGATCTTCGCAAAAGAACGAGAAGCGGCACGAGAGAGCAGCGCGCGTCGCAAGGATGTCGGAAACGCATCCACACATCTTCACGAAGCACGAACTTTGTCGTCGAGGAGACTCGTACCTTGTTTTTTTTTTTTTTTTTTTTTCTTTTTATCCAAATAATTTTGGACGTCGACGACAGTCGAATAAAAACATTTACACGATAATTAAAAAGTCTCTGGCGAAGCTCAGACCCTCTGGATCTCGAAGAGTTTCACGTCCGTGTCGTACCATATGGGTGGCTCGACGTTCCGCAGATAAATAACGCCCCACATGTACGTGCGGAACCACGCGGTCGTTCCGGCGTTCGCCTGGTACCTCCTTATCAATATCGGATGCGGCACCGGCAGGAGACCAACCAGTGTGCCGTGCTGCAGAAACTTCAGGATCTCGCTCTCGTCCGTCAAACCCCTGGAAAAATAAAAATAATTATTATTATCTAATAAAATTGAAATAATTAATTTGAGATATTAAAAATTAAAAAGAAATGACTTAATAACTGATTAATAAAACAAAGTAATAATTGAATCTTGGTTAATTAAAAAACTAAATTAATCATTGATTAATTTTCAAAAATACCAGTTGAATAATTAATTAATTAGACAATAAAAATTTAGATTGATGGATTGATGGATTGATGGATTGATGGATTGATGGATTGATGGATTGATGGATTGATGGATTGATGGATTGATGGATTGATGGATTGATGGATTGATGGATTGATGGATTGATGGATTGATGGATTGATGGATTGATGGATTGATGGATTGATGGATTGATGGATTGATGGATTGATGGATTGATGGATTGATGGATTGATGGATTGATGGATTGATGGATTGATGGATTGATAGATTGATGGATTGATAGATTAATACATTAATACATTGATAGATTGATGGATTGATAGATTGATAGATTGATAGATTGATAGATTGATAGATTGATAGATTGATAGATTGATGGATTGATGGATTGATGGATTGATGGATTGATGGATTGATGGATTGATGGATTGATGGATTGATGGATTGATGGATTGATGGATTGATGGATTGATGGATTGATGGATTGATGGATTGATGGATTGATGGATTGATGGATTGATGGATTGATGGATTGATGGATTGATGGATTGGTGGATTGATGGATTGATGGATTGGTGGATCGGTGGATCGATGGATCGATGGATCGATGGATCGATGGATCGATGGATCGATGGATCGATGGATCGATGGATCGATGGATCGATGGATCGATGGATCGATGGATCGATGGATCGATGGATCGATGGATCGATGGATCGATGGATCGATGGATCGATGGATCGATGGATCGATGGATCGATGGATCGATGGATCGATGGATCGATGGATCGATGGATCGATGGATCGATGGATCGATGGATCGATGGATCGATGGATCGATGGATCGGTGGATCGATGGATCGATGGATCGATGGATCGATGGATCGATGGATCGATGGATCGATGGATCGATGGATCGATGGATCGATGGATCGATAGATCGATGGATCGATGGATCGATGGATCGATAGACCGATAGATCGATAGATTGATAGATTGATAGATTGATAGATTGATAGATTGATAGATTGATAGATTGATAGATTGATCAAAATTTGTATTTTTCAATTAATATTTTTTAATACCAAATAATAAAAAAATCGTTTAAAAATACTAATAGAATAGTTCATGAATTAAAAAAGAATAATTTGACAATTGATTAATTAATAAATAACAACTTAACAATTGATTAATTGACAAATAATGGAACGGAAAAACTTGTCTTTTTTCGTATTTTTGTATGTCGAACGAAAAAATATGATTTTTGTTTTTACTCACTTGTCGATACAAATTTTCTCTACTTGAGGCACCAGCACCTGAAGCAATCTCATTATCGTCTGCAGGGGTAATTTCGTCTTCCACTGGTAGACCCAATCGCCGGAGGGAACCCACTGGTTCGCGACTAGGTGACTCGACTGCTCGCCGACTCGGATACCGCCTCTCTGAAATAACAAAAATAAAAATTATTATTAAGTTATAAATATTTTTCTATATTCTCTAAAAAAAAAAAAAAAAAAAAAAACATAAGATTAAGTTCATATTATTTGTATATTCTTAATTAAGTGTAAATTCCACAAACTCGGACCGATATTAAAAAGAGCGCAGCTACGCATTGTATTTCTGTTCAAAATGCTCAATAAATTATTTTTATTATTATTATTAATTTGCTATTAAAAAAAAAAAAAAAAAAAAAAAATCGAAGTCTCACCGGCGCGACAGACTTCGGTTTAACGGGAGCGGCCGCAGGTTCGGGCGTCGTTATGGCGTCCTCGGAGGAATCCTCCTCGTGGCCGTTGTCGGTCATAGTGACTTTGCCAATGTCCACGTCGACCGGGGGACTCAGAGGATGCGCCGACTCCTTCTCCGTCATTTTCTCGATACCTGTTTTCGAAACAAAATTTTCGTTAATCGTTATATTTTTGGAAAGCAGCTCGCAAATAAAAAGGCCGCTCGCTCAGGATTCTTGCGGTCAACATAAAAAAAAAAAAAAAAATTAACAAAAATATGAGAATATATTTTAATATTTTATATTTATATAGAAATAGATATTTATAGATTAATATTTTAATATGAGAAAATATGTGATTTTGCAAATAAAAGCCTCGTAGCTTTTTAGAGAGCCATTTCTAATTCTATAATTTTTTAACTATTTAATAAATTAATAAAACGAAGAGCTTTGATTTTGCATGATAATAATAATAATGCCAAAAAGTTATTAACAAGTGATCGGTTTTTAAAAAATTTACACCGATTGAAAAAAGAAGAAGAAAAAAAAAAAAACTCGCACCTGGCGTCTCGAGAAGAGTCGCCTTGAGAGTGCCGGGCTCGGCGGGCTGAGCGGGCCGAGAGCCTTCCATAGCGGCCTCGCTGACGTTCTCCGTCGACGTGCTGGTCGACGGGATCGGCCTCCGTTGCCTCTTGCTCAGTGACTTCGCTATCGTACCGCAGTCGCTCGGCAAATTCGCCAGGGCGTGGAACACCTGGCGCTTGCGTATTATCGTGTAAACCAGGTTGCTGTTGCCGTCGAATTGATACTGAAATACGAAAATGTAAAAAAAAAATTAAGATTGATAAAAATTACTGGTCGACAAAGAATTGATCGATAAAGGATTGATCGTTGAAAGATTGGTCGATGTAGGATTGGTCGATGTAGGATTGGTCGATGTAGGATTGGTCGATGTAGGATTGGTCGATGTAGGATTGGTCGATGTAGGATTGGTCGATGTAGGATTGGTCGATGTAGGATTGGTCGATGTAGGATTGGTCGATGTAGGATTGGTCGATGTAGGATTGGTCGATGTAGGATTGGTCGATGTAGGATTGGTCGATGTAGGATTGGTCGATGTAGGATTGGTCGATGTAGGATTGGTCGGTGTAGGATTGGTCGATGTAGGATTGGTCGATGTAGGATTGGTCGATGTAGGATTGGTCGATGTAGGATTGGTCGGTGTAGGATTGGTCGATGTAGGATAGGTCGATGTAGGATTGGTCGATGTAGGATTGGTCGATGTAGGATTGGTCGATGTAGGATTGGTCGATGTAGGATTGGTCGATGTAGGATTGGTCGATGTAGGATTGGTCGATGTAGGATTGGTCGATGTAGGATTGGTCGATGTAGGATTGGTCGATGTAGGATTGGTCGATGTAGGATTGGTCGATGTAGGATTGATCGATGAAGGATTGATCGATGAAGGATTGATCGATGAAGGATTGATCGATGAAGGAGCGATCGATGAAGGATTGATAGATCAATCGATTGATAAAAAAGTGATCGTTAAAAAATCGATGGATAAGAAATTAAATTCGATTAAGAAAATGTCGCTTTTCGGAGTTCTTCGGTCGCCCACCTGTATTATATTGTTGAATATTTCGAGAAGAAAGAAGACTAGATGGTGATTCGTGGGGGCGGAGAAGAGGAACCAGGGCGTACTGAAGGCCTCGAGTAAATGCAGCAGCTTCGTGCTCGCCACCATCGACAGTGTTTTGAGGTAGGGCGAGACGTTCACCAGTATCGTCAGCAGACAGTCGAACAGTGGCTGCAGTCTCTGGTGACCGGTAGTTATGATCTTGTGGAATACGGTCACCAGAAGATCGGCGTGGGTACCTTCGGGCATGACAATCGACAAGAATTTACAACACAAGATAAAATTTAAGGGCCTTTAAAATAAAAATTAAATAAAGTTTTAAAAAAAGTGTAAGAACTAATAATAAAAATAACAACATTTTTATCGATTTTTTCATTTGCCCAAAAAAAAGTTACTTAAGAGCTTAAAAGAGCTTAAATTTAAAGGCTTTAATTTTGTCGGGCAAGATAAATAGATAAAATAAAATATTTTCTTTTACGATCGGATTCAGAGAAAGCAGAGAAAAAAATCTCGTCAAATTTAAGAGATTTTACTTTCTCGGACAAGTAAATTACTTTTTTTTTTCTCGATAAATCGGTACTAAGATTTTTTTTTTTTCGTGAAATAAATATCCGAAGGATCGACGATTTTTTGGGCCGAGAATTTAGAAAGCTCTCATTCGAATTAATCGAATTACCGGTAAATACGGGAATATCCATGGGAACCGTGGCCGTGTACGGTTTGTTGAGTCTGACACCGAAGTTGCGTTCTCCGCTCAGTAGAAGAAGAATGAAGACACCGATGTGCATCAAGCCGACTCTCGCTAAAATTTAAAAAATTTTAAATGCATTTTTTTTTTTTTTTTTTTTTTTTTTGTATAAAAAATAAAATTCTCACACTGATCGGCTCTGGAGTCGTTGAGATGGTACAGTATCGGCACGAGAACATCGAGAACATCGGAACTCTTCAGCACGTAGTACAAAAATTTCTTGTTGTAGTCGCACATCTTCCAGAAGAAGACGAGTAGCTCCTGATGAAAGTGCACCTTCTTCGTCGAATTCGGCAAATAAGTCTGCATCATCGGATTATTCAACAGCCACGTGATCCCCTTCAGCACGAACTGAAAGTCTGGTGATGGACAGATTTAATCAAATTTAATTGAATTTACGAATTTATAAATTTACATATTCAAGAATTTATCAATTCGAGAATTTATTAATTCGAGAATTTATTAATTCGAGAATTTATTAATTCGAGAATTTATTAATTCGAGAATTTATTAATTCGAGAATTTATTAATTCGAGAATTTATTAATTCGAGAATTTATTAATTCGAGAATTTATTAATTCGAGAATTTATTAATTCGAGAATTTATTAATTCGAGAATTTATTAATTCGAGAATTTATTAATTCGAGAATTTATTAATTCGAGAATTTATTAATTCGAGAATTTATTAATTCGAGAATTTATTAATTCGAGAATTGATTAATTCCAGAATTTATTAATTCGAGAATCTATTAATTCAAAAATCTATTAATTTACGAATTTACGAATTTACGAATTTACGAATTTACGAATTTACGAATTCACAAATTTACGAATTCACAAATTTACGAATTCACAAATTTACGAATTCACAAATTTACGAATTCACAAATTTACGAATTTACGAATTCACAAATTTGCGAATTCACAAATTTGCGAATTCACAAATTTACCACTTCACAAATTTGCGAATTTACAAATTTACCGATGTACAAATTTCTAGCAGGTGAACAAAAATTTATAAATTAAAGAAGGGAATTCCAGACTCGCGAAACCAGTCACCTTCGTCCCTGTGAATGCGACTGAGGTAATTAATGAATAGATTGTCGCCGACGGTGCCCTCCTCGGCGGACACGGCTCCGCCGCTGGTGTCGTGATCGAGGGTGACGATCAAAATTTGCAGCGACACGTCGACGAGTGGCTCCAGGGAATCGGTGAACAGCAGATGATTGTACGGTATGCCGAAACCCACGGGATTGTAGGCGCAAACCGTGTTCAACAGAGACGTGAACATCGGCAGGGCGTGTCTGAAAAAAAAAAAAATGTTTAAAACCTCCGTTACTCACTCCGACAAAAAAAATTCTAAATAAATATTCATTTATTTATTTATTTATAATATGAATAAATAAATAAATTACACGTAATGTAAATAAAGTTATATACATTTAATTATTTATATATTTATATTGCAACGATTTTGACTTTCCATATTCGTTGCAACATATATATATTATATTATATATTATATTATATATTATATTATATATTATATTATATATTATATTATATATTATATTATATATTATATTATATATTATATTATATATTATATTATATATTATATTATATATTATATTATATATTATATTATATATTATATTATATATTATATTATATATATATTTATATATATTTATGTATCCTTGTTTTTTTTTTTTTTTTTTTTCCCCGAATCTGAAATGTACCGATTTTCGGCGCTGGTGAGATGCTGGATCCATCGATTAGGCGTGACGGAAAGATCGCTCGGTGGATTGTACATAGTCTCGCTGAAGCAGGTCAAAAGAAGTTTCAACAATTCGGTCCGATTCGAGTCCAGGCTCGGATAGCGAGGCGGCGAATGAGCGAATCCGACTCCCGCCTCCCAAATGTACTCGCAGCTGTCTATCGACTGCAATTCCTCCGCCTTTTCCTGTATCGGGGCAAAGAATTGATAAACAAATTTAAAAAAAACATAAAATTAATGTAAAAAAAATCGCTAATAAATAATAACAAATACGGTAACATACGGGACCGGATTTTTTGTTCGCGGCGACCGTGAAGTCCGGGCAGAAGAGCAGATCCTGAAAAAAGAAAGAAAAAAAAAACAAAATTATTATTCACATTCAGAAAATTGCAAAAAAAAATTATTATTCACATGTAGAAAGTTGCAACAAAAAAAATTATTATTCACATTCAGAAAATTGCAAAAAAAAACTTATTGTTCACATTCAGAAAATTGCAAAAAAAAATTATTATTCACATTCAGAAAATTGCAAAAAAAAATTATTACTCACATTCATAAAATTGCAAAACAAAACTTATTATTCACATTCATAAAATTGCAAAAAAAAACTTAGTATTCACATTCATAAAATTGCAAAAAAAAACTTATTGTTCACATTCAGAAAATTGCAAAAAAAAATTATTACTCACATTCATAAAATTGCAAAAAAAAACTTATTATTCACATTCATAAAATTGCAAAAAAAAACTTAGTATTCACATTCATAAAATTGCAAAAAAAAACTTATTGCGCACATTAATAAAATTGCAAAAAAAACTTATTGTTCACATTCATAAAATTGCAAAAAAAAACTTAGTATTCACATTCATAAAATTGCAAAAAAAAACTTATTATTCACATTCATAAAATTGCAAAAAAAAACTTACTATTCACATTCATAAAATTGCAAAAGAAAACTTATTGCTCACATTCATAAAATTGCAAACAAAAATTATTACTCACATTCATAAAATTGCAAAAAAAACTTATTGTTCACATTCAGAAAATTGCAAAAAAAAGTTATTACTCACATTCAGAAAATTGCAAAAAAAAAGTTATTACTCACATTCAGAAAATTGCAAAAAAAAGTTATTACTCACATTCAGAAAATTGCAAAAAAAATTAGTATCCATTCAAAAAATAGCAACAAAAAAAAAAATATTCACATTCAAAAAATAGCAACAAAAAAAAAAATATTCACATTCAAAAAATACAAAAAAAAAAAAATATTCACATTCAAAAAATACAAAAAAAAAAAAAATATTCACATTCAAAAAATACAAAAAAAAAAAATATAAAAAAATATTATTCACATTCAGAAAGTCGTGGGAAACGAAAGATAGTCTACGCATAGTTTATTACGCAGAGGGCGTTGAGTAGTGAGTGAGCGAGCGGAACGCTCTCGTCGTCCTCTTCTTTGCCGGGGAGGCTGGACCAGAAGAAGCCCTTCCAGTCGGGATCCTCGAAGATGTAGGGCAGCAGCCGAGTGAGCAATCTGCAGCAGTTGAGTACGGTCTGGTGTTCCTGCTGCGTTCTGCAACTGCTGTCGACCGCCTTGACGAGTTTCTCGACCGCCTTGTAGCACAGCGTGGCGAGATTCGACGGAGCCTCCTCTCGAAGTATTCGTATCTCGGGCGCCGGTATGAGAGTGAATATGTCCTGGACGTTCGAGACATTCTCCGACCAAAATTGATCCCAGAAAGCATCGTCCGAAGCGTCTATCACCTGCGAACAAACAATTCTTCATTAACAATTCCATATATATATTACATATATAAATAAAACATGTCCAAAAAAAAATTGCATTAACAATAATTATTAATAATTATATTATAATAAATTTATTAATAATTATTATAATAAAATGAACAATGCAAAAAAGTGCACAAGTAATTCTCCATTAACGACTGCATATATATATATATATTACATATAAAAAAACATATGTAAAAAAAAAATTTCTGTCGAAGAATACATAAAAATAATATAGTTAAAAAATGGCATTAATAATTATTATTATCGTTGTACAACTAATAATAATGAAAAAAAAAAAAAAAAAATGATGGTAAATAATGTTCGCACAAATAATTCTTCATTAACGACTGCATATATATAGATATTAAATATAAAAAAAAATATGTCAAAAATAATTTCTATCGAAGATTACATAAATGTAATGTAGTTTAAAAAATTTCATTAATAATAATTATTATCGTTGTACAACTAATTATAATTAAAAGAAAAATTATAGTAAATATTATTCTATGTAGAAAATTAGTGTTTACAAATTGATCGATATATATATTCATACGTATATGCCGCTGTAATTTTTTTCATCGATTAATGCGTTAAAAACAAGTGTGTTAAAAATTACGCCGCAAGTTGCAATAATAATAATTAATTATAAATAATAATAATAATAGTAATAATAATAATAAATAATTATAAACAATGTTAAACAATATTGTATGAAAATCAATTTTTACAAACAAAAAAAGTGTAATAATTCGAAAAGCTATTCGCGACCGAGTCTCGAGGCTCTCAAACGTGAGGGATTTTCACTTTCTTGTCTCCGAGGACCAAAAATAATGATTTTATTTTTATTTGACAAAAAAAATTACTTTATTTTTATTTGACTTTATTTTTTATGTTTTTAAGAATATTTTTTATATAACAATTAATTATTAATAATAATAATAATAATAATAATAAATAATAATAAATAATAATAAATAATAATAAATAATAATAAATAATAATAAATAATTATAAACAATTATAAACAATATTGTGTAAAAATCAATTTTCACAAAAAAAAAAAAAGTGAAATAATTCGGAAAGCTGTTCGGCAAATTGAAGGAGGGAGGGGGGGGGGGGATTTGATTACCTGGGTCTTCGACGTCAACTGCACGACCGCCTTACGGAAATTAAGTTTCGTGTCAGCGTTACCCATGACACGAGACTCGAATTATTGTGATGTTTTTTTGGTTGTTTTTTTTTTTTCTTTTTTTTCGATCTACCCGAGATTTTTTTTGTAGTTCGTGACGAAGAACGATGGTCGATGCTCGGAGGGACGCTTCGGATGGGCCACGGGACGACGCGACGTAAACAACAGATCACTGACTTTCGTCGGGATTATTATAGTCTACGGTTGCCATTATGGTTACTGACATATCGTGTCTCACTGTCGCTCGATAATACCGGACGCTCTGCGTCTCTCTCCGGTGCGGCACATCGTCGCGCGTGTGTGCGCTCGTGTACCTCGTTGCGGCAGGTCGATTCGCGGAGATTGGACAATTTTTCCTAATACCGACCGATGGTAAAACCGAAATACCACGGTCGGTAACAAAAAAAAAAAAAACTGTAATTGACGGGAAATAACGTCATATTGGAAATGCCCTACTTCCGGTTTCGAAAATTGTATTTTTTTGGTCAGGAAGTCACGTCACACTGGAAATACGCTACTTCCGGTTTCGAGAATCGAATTTTTGGTCAGGAAGTGACGTCACACTGGAATTACGCTACTTCCGGTTTCGAAAATCGCATTTTTGGTCAGGAAGTGACGTCACACTGGAATTACGCTACTTCCGGTTTCGAAAATCGCATTTTTGGTCAGGAAGTGACGTCACACTGGAAATGCCCTACTTCCGGTTTCGAAAATCATATTTTTTTGGTCAGGAAGTGACGTCACACTGGAATTACGCTACTTCCGGTTTCGAGAATCGAATTTTTGGTCAGGAAGTGACGTCACACTGGAATTACGCTACTTCCGGTTTCGAAAATCGCATTGTTGGTCAGGAAGTGACGTTACACTGGAAATGCCCTACTTCCGGTTTCGAAAATCATATTTTTTTGGTCAGGAAGTGACGTCACACTGGAATTACGCTACTTCCGGTTTCGAAAATCGAATTTTTGGTCAGGAAGTGACGTCACACTGGAATTACGCTACTTCCGGTTTTGAAAATCGCATTTTTGGTCAGGAAGTGACGTCACACTGGAAATGCCCTACTTCCGGTTTCGAAAATCATATTTTTCTTTGTCAGGAAGTGACGTCACACTGGAATTACGCTACTTCCGGTTTCGAAAATCGAATTTTTGGTCAGGAAGTGACGTCACACTGGAATTACGCTACTTCCGGTTTCGAAAATCGAATTTTTGGTCGGGAAGTGACGTCACACTGAAAATACGCTACTTCCGGTTTTGAAAATCGCATTTTTGGTCAGGAAGTGACGTCACACTGGAAATACGCTACTTTCGGTTTCGGAAATCGCATTTTTGGACCGGAAGTGGCGTCACACTGGAGATACGCTACTTTCGATTTCGGAAATCGCATATTTGGACCGAAAGTGGCGTCACACTAGAAATATCCTACTTCCGGTTTCGAAAATCTCATTTTTTTTTACCTGTAGTGACGTCATACTGGAAATATGTTACTTCCGGTCCAAAAATCGCATTTTTGGACCGGAAGTGACATCGCACTGGAAGTACCATACTTCCGGTTTTTGAAAATAGCATTTTTGGACCGGAAGTGACGACGCACTGGAAATATGCTGCTTCCGGCTTCGAAAATCTCATTTTTGGTCTGCGCGTCGGTTTGTTACCGACTGAGTCTGCGCACATGCCCTTCACTGTAAAAATAAGTTGTAAATTTAATGTACCGGAACTTGAAATTTACTAACATTCCTTACATTAACTGAACCTTAATGTACTTTGCTTGTAAAATAAAAGTACCAGATATTAAATTAACAAATCTTTTGCTTCAAATTTACAAAACATTTTTATGAAAATTCCTAATTTTACTGTAAAATTGCAACGCGCACGTGATTGAAATTTCAGAAACAGTTTATGTAGAAAAAAGCTTCCAATACTGTTCATTAATTTTCAAACAAATTTTTTTCAACAGTGTTCAACGATCCCATCGAGAAACGTCAACGGCGGTAAGGTTTCCTCCAAAATTACGGGTCACTTTACCGCCAACGTCGATACACAGTCGCCGACCTGCGCCACCTGCGCGCCACGCGCACCGTGCTGCCCTTTCCCCCTCCACTGACCACCGTGAGCTGCGCCCGCTCTAACTCTTCCCCAGACTCTACGGACACAACAGAGACAGAAAAGCTCGAAGAAAAAATAAAAATAAAAAAGATAAATAAAATAAAGTAAGGAGAAAAAGAGAAAGAGAAGAAATTGTCAAAATGGTCGAACGCCGCCTTCGCCGATGACAGATGTCCTTGGCTCAGGCGGGACACACGTATACACGCCTTATATACATATATACATACGTAATATATATATATACATTCTCCGTCTCGCGAGTGACAAAAAATCGAACTATTTTAATCGGCTCTGCCAAACAACAAAAAAAAAAAAATTACAATTTCGTCGATCGAGGAACACAAAAAATACTCCCGAGCTTAAGTTCCTCGCAATATTGTGATATTGTTCGGCGCAATAAGTACGCCGATTTTCAACAAGGTACGTGCGATAAGTTCGGATGCTTCTTTTTTGTTTATTTTATTTATTTTTTTTGTCTCGCTTTGCGCGAGACAAAACTTGCAAATCCTACGTGAGACTAAAAACTTAAGTGTTTTTTTTTTTTTTTTTTTTTTTTTTTTTAATGCGTTGTTTCGCAGCCGGCGTGCATACGATGGAACGACGATAGCGAGCTATGCCAGGCGACGGCCCGAAACCTCCGGCCAAGAGCAACATTCTCTGACCGGGCGACTCGATACATTGGATTGGACGATAAAAAATCAGCAAAAAAAAAAAAAAAACAACAAAAAAAATGGATGTCGTCACGACGAGTCTCGAGGCTCTCATACGTGAGTGATTTTCACTTTCTTGGCTCCGAGGACCAAAAACAATAATTTTTCGTTTTTGGTGAAAAAAATAAAATTATTTTTCATTTTTTTTCGAAAAAAAAAAAAAAAATTTCATTTTTTTTTTTTTTTTTATAAAAGTTATTTTCATTCGATTTGATTTTTTTGTGTGTTTTAATTATGTTTTTTTGTTCTGCGGAGAGAACGACGAATCCCCAGAACGACAAGCCGGAAATTATTCTATTTTATTTTCTGTCTTTTTGAGAATGTTTTTTTATTTCGCGGAGGGAGCGACGAATCCGCAGAACGAGAAGCAAGAAAGTGATTTATTTTTATTAATTTTACTTTTATTTATTTTTATTCATTTTACTTTTATTTATTTTTATTCGTTTTACTTTTATTTATTTTTATTCATTTTACTTTTATTTATTTTTATTCATTTTACTTTTATTTATTTTTATTCATTTTACTTTTATTTATTTTTATTCATTTTACTTTTATTTATTTTTATTGTATTTTATTTTTTGCCTTATTTTATTTTTTGTGTTTTTAAGAACGTTTTTTTGCTTCGCAGATAGAGCTACGAATCTGGAAATTATTTTATTTTTTTGTGTTTTTAAGAACCCTGAAGGACAAAGCAGCATGAAACGCAGCGCATGACACAATAATTACGGCACGTGCTGCACGTGCCGTAATTATTGCGTCATGTGCTGCGTTTCGTGCCGTTCGTCTATCAGGGAATATTTTTTTATTCCGCAGCGAGAGCGACGAATCCGCAGAACGAGAAGCAGGAAATTATTGTATTTTTTTGTGTTTTCAAGAATGTTCTTTTTTGTTTCGCAGCGAGAGCGACAAATCCGCAGAACGAGAAGCAAGAAATTATTTTATTTTTTTTGTGCTTTCAAGAATATTTTTTTGTTTCGCAGAGAGAGCGACGAATCCGCAGAACGAGAAGCAGGAAATTATTTTATTTTTTTGTGTTTTCAAGAATATTTTTTTGTTTCGCAGAGAGAGCGACGAATCCGCAGAACGAGAAGCAGGAAATTATTTTATTTTTTTTTGTGCTTTTAAGAATATTTTTTGTTTCGCAGAGAGAGCGACGAATCCGCAGAACGAGAAGCAGGAAATTATTTTATTTTTTTTGTGCTTTCAAGAATATTTTTTTGTTTCGCAGAGAGAGCGACGAATCCGCAGAACGAGAAGCAGGAAATTATTTTATTTTTTTGTGTTTTCAAGAATATTTTTTTGTTTCGCAGAGAGAGCGACGAATCCGCAGAACGAGAAGCAGGAAATTATTTTATTTTTTTTGTGCTTTCAAGAATATTTTTTTGTTTCGCAGAGAGAGCGACGAATCCGCAGAACGAGAAGCAGGAAATTATTTTATTTTTTTTGTGCTTTCAAGAATATTTTTTTGTTTCGCAGAGAGAGCGACGAATCCGCAGAACGAGAAGCCGGACATAGCGGCGATGGAGGCGTTCTGCGTGATGCTCGGAAAGGAGTCGAAGGGCGTCCACGTTGCGAGCCGGCTGCTCGCGGCGCAGATACAATCGACCAGCGAGAAGGAGGCTCTGCAAGCCCTCACCGTAAGGATTTTGAAATCCTAGTGGAAGATTTCATAAGACGGATTTTAGAGAGCAAAAAGCCCATTTTCTTTTTTTTTTTTTTTTTTTGCAATATACAATCGAAGATTAATGAGAGAAAAAAAGGCGAACAGAATTGTCTATTGCGCAGTTTCCGAGAATTTGTCCTCGCAGCTTTTTCGAAGCTGCCTTTTCATGAAAAAGAAAGGTGCGAAGTAATTCGCACGTTGCTTCGTCATTTTTTTTTTTTTTTTTTTTTAGTGTTCTTTGCACAGATTCCTCAGTTTTCAGAACGTTCCTCGTAGGGCAGGCAAAGTTTTTGGAAACAAAACGAAAAAAAAGGGGTGCAAAGTAATCTACACGTTGCCTCCTCATATATATATATATATATATATATATTTTTTTTCAAGCACAGCTTCCTCTTTGAAAAAGTTCCTTGACCGACTTTTCTCTTCTTCGTAGAGAAAGCGATATCAATATAAAAAAAAAAAAAATCGAAAATCACAAAATCTTCGACGAAATTCGATTCGAAAAGTCTTGAATATAAATTAATAAATTAATATATTAATATATTATATATTTACTTTCATTCTTTGCGATTGTAGCTCGAAATGTGCGAAAGCTCGAGCTACTGAGAATTTTCTGTTTTTCCAATAATTCGAAATCCCATAAATTTTCACGCGAAATAATTGTCGCTGGCTGAAATCGTGGTTCGCGACTTACAGCGGTTTTCGACTACCTGCATTTTCGATTCCAATTTTTTACTTTTTTCTTCCAATTTTTAAATTTTTTATTCAAATTTTTAAATTTTTTATTCCAATTTTTTAATTTTTTATTCCAATTTTTTAATTTTCAATTCCAATTTTTTTTCATTTTCGATCCCAATTTTTTCATTTCCGATTTTATCTTTGCAATGTTCAATTTCAATTTGTACTTTTGTATTTAATTTTTTTTTTTCCTTTCCTTTTCGCAGTTACTGGACACTTGCATGAAGCGATGCGGCCGCTCGTTTCACACGGAGGTCGGAAAGTTTCGTTTTCTGAACGTGATGATAAAGCTCGTGTCGCCGAAGTACCTCGGCAGCAAAACTCCATCGTCGGTTCGTCAGAAGATACTCGAGCTTTTGTACGCGTGGATAAGGGAATATCCGCGGGAGGTCAAGATAAAAGAGACGTACGAGATGCTGAAGAAGCAAGGGGTAGTAAAGGTGGCGGTTTATAAACTACAAACCCCGCGAATTAAATGGCACGCAGGCTAGAAACGTTCTTCAAACGAAATCATTGACAACTTCTCGCAAACGATCGCCTTCAAAGCCGAACCATAATATAATTTTTTTTTTTAATAAAATAATAATACAATTTTTTTGAAATAATACAATAACATAATCGAATACAATTTTTCTGAAAATCATATATTAATATAATATAATATAATATATTTTTTTTATATTTAGTATCTAAATAATAACAGTATATAATATTTATATACAAAAAAAAATAATGAAATCATTTTTCATTTCATTTTTCATTGAAAATGGATTTTTTTTTTGTTTAAAAATAATTTTTTATAACATATATATATTTTTTTTAACGGTCCGCTGAAAAAATGTATAGTTGCAAATGAGTTCGTTGGAGCGTCGTTGCTAACTTCGATGCCATGGAATAAACTCGTCCGTTTTGACGGACCGCTAATGAAAGTTTGTTCCGCTTCGCTGCCCGACAGGAACAAGATTCGCCCGTGCGAAGCATACCGGAGGACGCGAGCAAACCGACTAAAGTCAAAAATCCGATATTCGAGGACGAGGAGAAAACGAAACTGCTGCAGGAGTTGCTTCAGAGCAAAGATCCGTTCGATCTGAAATTGGCCAATAAACTTATAAAGAGTATGGTAAAGGATGTGAGTAAAATAACAAATAATTTTATTAAATTTTTTATAAATAATTAATAATTTTATTAAATTTTTTATAAATAATTCATAATTTTATTAAATTTTAAATAAATAACAAATAATTTTATCAAACAATGAATAATTTTATTGAATAATTTATAATATTGTTAAATACCGAATGTTTTTATCAAATAATTAATCATTTTATTTAATAACGAATAATTTTGTTAAGCGATTAATAAAAAAAAATTTATTTATATTTGCCATTTTCATTATCTATTAATTAGGACGAGAAGAGAGTGCAGCTGAATTCGCAGCGAAACATGGAGCTGGAATCGGTGCACAACAACGTGAAGCTGTTGTCCGAGATGTTGGATTCTTACGATCCTGGCAAGAGCAGCACCGAGGATGTCGAATTGATGAAGGAACTTCACGACGCTTGCGAACGGCTGAAGCCCACTATCACGAGACTGGCGAACGAGAGTCAAGACAATGATGAGATGCTCGGTAAATTGTTTATTCGCCCATTTATTCATCCGTCCATTTATTTATTCGATCATTTATTTATTCGTCCATTTATTTATTCGTCCATTTATTTATCCCTCCATTTATTTATTCGTCTATTTATTTATTCGTCTATTTATTTCTCCATCATTTTATTCATGCGTCTATATATTTATTCGTCTATTTATTTCTCCATCATTTTATTCATGCGTCTATTTATTTATTCGTCTTTTTATTTATCTGTCCATTTATTTATTCGTCTATTTAATTCTCCATCATTTTATTTATCCGTCCATTTATTTATCCGTCCTTTTATTTAATCGTCTATTTATTTATTCGTCTATTTGTTTATCTGTCCATTTATTTATTCGTCTATTTATTTATCCGTCCTTTTATTTCTCCATCATTTTATTTATCTGTCCATTTATTTATTCGTCTATTTATTTATCCGTCCTTTTATTTAATCGTCCATTTATTTATCCGTCCTTTTATTTAATCGTCTATTTATTTATTCGTCTATTTGTTTATCTGTCCATTCATTTATTCGTCTATTTGTTTATCTGTCCATTCATTTATTCGTCCATTTACTTATTCGCCTATTAATTAATTCGTTTATTTTTCTATTCCTTAATTAATTAATTACTTAATTAGGTAAATTATTACGTAAAATTTAATTTCTTTTTTATTGAAAACAGGTGAGGTGCTCGCGGCGAACGACGAGCTGAGTCGAGTGTCGGACAAGTACACATCGGTGATAGTGCTCGGGCGAGTATCGCGAGTCGACTCCGTCGGCAACAACGCACCGTCGCTCCTCGATCTCTCGTCGCCGAGCGACGCGCTAGTTCCCTGCTCGAACCTGAGCGCGAAGAGCGGCGAGCTCGGCTCGACGAGAGGAAAATCGGACATGGAGATGCTCGGCGACATCTTCAGCTCGATCGGTAACTCCCTGGAGGCTTCGTCCTCGAATCACGACACGGGACTTCTCATGTCCGATACCAATATCATGCAACCCATCAGTATACTACCGATCGCTAAAGCTAAAGGTGAAACAAACGGCGTCGTCTTCTTGAAAAATATTAATATTATAATGAATATAATTAATATGTAAATCGTTTCATCAATATTTAATGATTTCAAGTACGTACTCGAAGTACAAAAGTGCTTTTTTTTATTATTTCACGTACGTACTTGAAGCGCAAAAGTACTTTTTTGTGATTTCGAGTACGTACTTGAAGTACAATAGTACTTTTTTTTATTATTTCAAGTACGTTCTTGAAGTGCAAAAGTATTTTTTTATGATTTCAAGTACGTACTTTAAGTGCAAAAGTATTTTTTTATGATTTCAAGTACGTACTTGAAGTGCAAAAGTACTTTTTTATGTTTGCAAGTACGTTCTTGAAGTGCAAAAGTATTTTTTTATGATTTCAAGTACGTGCTTGAAGTGCAAAAGTACTTTTTTATGTTTTCAAGTACGTACTTGAAGTGCAAAAGTACTTTTTTATGATTTCAAGTACGTACTTGAAGTGCAAAAGTACTTTTTTATGATTTCAAGTACGTACTTGAAGTACAAAAGTATTTTTTTTTGTGATTTCAAGTATGTACTTCAAGTGCAAAAGTACTTTTTTATGTTTTCAAGTACGTTCTTGAAGTGCAAAAGTATTTTTTTATGATTTCAAGTACGTACTTGAAGTGCAAAAGTATTTTTTATTATTGCAAGTACGTACTTGAAGTACAAAAGTACTTTTTTATGATTTCAAGTACGTACTTGAAGTGCAAAAGTATTTTTTTATGATTTCAAGTACGTACTTGAAGTGCAAAAGTACTTTTTTATGATTTCGAATACGTATTCGAAGTGCAAAAGTACTTTTTTATTAGAATAATAAACAGCAGTAAAATAAACGGCGCCTTCCTTTTTAAAATTATTAATATTATTATTATAAATGTAATTAATATTTTAATTATTATTATATAAATTTTATTGCAGGATCGCAGAGTTCAACGGTGAAATTGGACAGCAAGGCAAAAGCCCTCGAAGACTTGAATGAACTCGGCGAATCATTGCTGAAACAGAGCCTCAGTCAAACTGCGAATCCGCCCAAAAGCAATCTCAACAACGCCAGGTGCTGAATTTATTTCTTTAGTATTCTTAATCTGCATACGATGTACTTTTTCTTCGCCGAAATTTGAGCTTTCATATTTCACATTATGTTATATATTCATATTTCCATATGCGCACTTTCATATTTTCATATTTTCATATTTTTATATTTTCATATTTTTATATTTTCATATTTTTATATTTTCATATTTTTATATTTTCATATTTTTATATTTTCATATTTTTATATTTTCATATTTTTATATTTTCATATTTTTATATTTTCATATTTTTATATTTTCATATTTTTATATTTTCATATTTTTATATTTTCATATTTTTATATTTTCATATTTTCATATTTTTATATTTTCATATTTTCATATTTTCATATTTTCATATTTTCATATTTTCATATTTTCATACTTTCATATTTTCAGATTTTCATATTTTCACATTTTCACATTTTCATATTTTCACATTTTCACATTTTCACATTTTCACATTTTCACATTTGAGTTATAAAAAACGAATTATTTAAAAGAAAAATCACGTCTTTCGCTCGATCGCCGGCGAACCCTAATTTTCGTCGAAAACTAAAATGTCGAGAAAAAACTAAAATCGAAAATTAAATTATGTTCCAGTAGGCTCGTCAAGGACGTCGAGGTTCCCGAGAAATCTGGCGCGCCTTTCGGTTTTTCGCGTCCGGCGACGAACGCCCCGCTTCCGGCTCAGACCGAGCTCGCCAAGGACTCGAAACCCAAAAACGTCACCTTAACGTCGGCGAACGGTCTCGGCCTTCACAAGAAATCGTCATTCACAGCCGCCGATGACAACAGACCGGACGCGATCGATTTCGGCGATTTGCTGAACGACGACGACGCGATGCTCGACGCGTCGTCGTTCTCCAACCAAGTTTCCGACGATCACGCCGATAACGATAACAAACATTGCCGCGAGAGAATCGCAACTCCCTCGGCGACGACCACAGACACGGAAATCAAACCCTTGACTGACATAAACGTAACCATCGATAATATCAAGCCAGGTATTAAAAAAATTTCCGATTATCTTCACAGTTGACTTGATTTTTTTTTTTTTTTTCAATTAAATCGATTGAAATTTAATATAATTCGAAAAAAACAAAAAAAAACATTTTGAATAGTGAAAATAAAATTATTTATCGTCGCTATTTCAATTTGTTTTGTAAATAAAGCAAAAAATATTTCTTAGCACGAAGTAGATCGACTCGAGTCAAAAAAATATGTAAATTAATTTAAACTTAATATTTTTTTGTATAGCGCGGAAAATGAGATATTTTTTTTTTATTATTCAACCTTTTTCTTTCACAAACGGACGAGATTGGGGCGATTCGAAAGATTTATTGAAGATCGATCAATTGATTTGTGGATTTAATTGCAGGCACGATTCCACCGTTGACGGTGATCGAGGAGAAAAACGGCATATCGGTTGTTCTCCACTTCGCAAAGGGTAGTCCGCGACCCGACGTCACCGTCATCGTTGTCACGACCATGAGCAAAAACTCAAAGGCACTCAGCGATTATCTGTTCCAGGCTGTCGTGCCCAAGGTATTTTTTCCCTTCATAATTGTTTCCTTGATTTTTTCTCTTAATCATTTTTTCCTTGATTTTTTCTCTTAATCATTTTTTCCTTGATTTTTTCCCGTATTAATGTTTTTCTTGATTGTTAGCCTTAATAATTTTTTCCTTGATTTGAGGAGTGTGCGAATAGCGTTTGAATTGAATTGAATTGAATATTGATATACAATTAAAAATTTGAATAATTAAAAAAATTCGAGTATTTCGAATAATTTTTATGAATTGGATATTCGAATGATGAAATTCCGATTACAATGAAACTGAGCACGTAAATTGTATTCATTGAATGAAGAATTTTGATTACAAGAAAGCTGAAGAACTTACGCTCGGTTGCAAATTATTCCCGTAAAAAAAAAAAAAAAAAAAAAAAACAATTTTATGAATCAATTCACATTTTTTATTGCGCTATTTATAATTACGATTATGGTCGATTATAAAGTCTCAAATTAATGTTTATAATTATTGTAATAATTCGTTTACCTAATTGGAATATTTAGACTATTAAAGTCATTCGAATATTCTTAATTATTCGAATATATTGAAGTATGCAAATTATTCAAATTATTCGAATTTTTTAGATATTCAAATACGAATTATTCATATTCAATTCATGATGAATTATTCAAAAATTTTTTAATATTCGCACATACCTTCTTGATATTTCCCTTAATAATTTTTTTTTTTGGAAAATTCAATTCCACAAAACTAATTTCTTTTTTTTTCTTATTGAAGAATAATCCTGTGGAATTCAACCAGCGCCTCGCCAAAAAATCATCGTCTCGCGTACCAGAAATTCCTAATATAATTATTTATTAACATTTTATTTTTACTTTCACAGAAATGCAAGTGCAGACTTCAGGCGCCCTCCGGCACAGAATTGCCGCCTCACAATCCATTCCTACCGCCGTCGGCCATTACCCAGATAATGCTGATAGCCAATCCTCAAAAGGTAATTCGAAAAGAATTTTTTAAAAAATTAAAAACCGTATTTCTCTTAAAAATAAAAAAAAAAATAAAAAATACACTCGATTTGTTTATCAAATTGCAGGATCCACTGTCTCTGAAATTCATGCTCAGTTACACGATGGAGGACGAGACTTTCACGGAAATGGGCGAGGTCGACAAACTGCCGACCGTATAAGAGGAAAAATAAAAAAAAAATCCAAGAACAGAAATGAAGAGAAAAAAAAATACAAAAAAAACGAAAAAAAAAAATCGAAGATGAAGATAGATGCTTGATTGTGATTATGTATCGTTACGCTCGCCGAGAGCATACCACCTGTATGTATAGATAGCCAAAAAAAAAAAGAAAAAAAAACACTAATAATAACTAGCATAGTAAAATACAGTGGAAAGACGAGAAAAAAAAAACATGAAGTACTGTGCAATGTATTTCGGAAAATTATTCTAAAAAAAAAAAAAAAAAAAATGAACAAAATTATGCAGTTTCGACTAGTATAAGTAAGCTGTGTAATATCTCTCTCTTTTTTTTCGCTATATCACCGGTCGAGCTGTGGGATTTGATTTATTGTCTCAGGTAGACGGTAAAATTTGGTCGCGGAACGCGAGTGCCGTGACTGCTTTCTGATGGCCCTGGTATTCCCTCTCGACGGCGCCGGTCGCGACGTTCCACAGCCTCGCGACTCCGTCCGACGACGCTGAGCAAAAAAAAAAAAATGGCGTCAAAAAATTAATTAATTAAATTAATTTTAATTTACCAAATGAATTTAATTAAATTCATTTTAATAAAAAAATGAATTTAATTAACTTCATTTTAATTTTAAAAAATGCATTTAATTAAATTCATTTCAATTTAAAAAATTAATTCAATTAAATTCATTTCAATTAAAAAAATGAATTTAATTAAATTCATTTCAATTTAAAAAATGAATTTAATAAAATTAATTTTAATTAAAAAAATTAATGGTAAATTCTTAAATTTCTTTAAATTTCTTTAAATTTCTTTAAATTTCTTTAAATTTCTTTAAATTTCTTTGAATTTCTTTAAATTTCTTTAAATTTCTTTAAATTTCTTTAAATTTCTTTAAATTTCTTTAAATTTCCTTCTCTTCGATGAATCGAAGCTTTACCTGTGAACACGTATTGCGAGTCGGCACTGAAAGCCGCGTCCCACACCCAGCGTTTGGCTTCGTGCTTGAGGACTTGCACCTCGGAGAAGTCGGTCATTTTCCAGACTCTGGCCGTCTGGTCTGCCGAAGTCGTCACGAGGAGCCTGAAGATTATTAGAAAATTATTAAGATCGTAATTATTAAGATAATTTATTAATTGTCAATCAATAGCAATAATTAATGTCGGAGCTGGGCGGCACTTTAAGTGCCGAATACTTATTTGGTACTTCAAGTACAAAAGTACTTTTTTAATATTTAAAATACGTACTTGAAATACAAAAGTATTTTTTTATGATTTCAAGTACGTACTTTTTTTAAATGATTTCAAGTACCAAGTCGTAATATAAAATCATAATGTAAATCATATTACGATTGTCGGTCCAAACTTTCCAACAAGTATAATTTTTTTGAGAATTTATTTTCAAAAAATTCCAACAAAAAAAAATGACAAGGGACGCGAAGGAGCCCTTTTCATATTTTTTATGATTTTTTTGATTAAATTTGTCCATAGATTTCTTTTTAATGAAAAAAAGTTGATAGATTTAAAAAAAAAATCGCTTCAAAACGACGAATTACGAAAATTTCAGTTAACGATTTTTTTTCACGATGAGGAAGTCGTGTGCACATTACTTTGCACCTTTTTTTTTTAAGTGCAGATGACGTTTAACGCTACGAATCTAATTGCAAAAAAAAATAATTCTCAAGTACTTGTGATACGTTGTACTTGGTACTTCAACTATTTTTTGCAAATTTGCCCAGCTTCGATTAATATTAATTATTGATATTAATGATTCATATTATTGATATCAATGATTCGTATTATTGATATTAATAATTCGTATTATTGATATTAATAATTCGTATTATTGATATCAATGATTCATATTATTGATATCAATGATTCGTATTATTGATATTAATAATTCGTATTATTGATATTAATAATTCGTGATATTGATATTAATAATTCGTATTATTGATATTAATAATTCGTATTATTGATATTAATAATTCGTATTATTGATAGTAATGATTCATATTATTGATATTAATAATTCCTATTATTGATATTAATAATTCGTATTATTGATATTAATAATTCGTATTATTGATATTAATGATTCATATTATTGATATTAATAATTCGTATTATTGATATTAATAATTCGTATTATCGATATTAATAATTCGTATTATCGATATTAATAATTCATATTATCGATATAAATGATTCGTATTATTGATATTAATAATTCGTATTATCGATATCAATGATTCGTATTATTGATATTAATAATTCGTATTATTGATATTAATAATTCGTATTATTGATATTAATGATTAATTGAAAATTAATGGGAAGTGGGAGGTTTTCGGACGTACGTCGAGTCCGGGCTGAATTTGCAGCGCAGTGCGTAACGCTTGTGTGCGTCGAGTTGGTGTCGGGGTTGACTTTTCGTTGGCTCTTCTCCGACGCCGCCGGTGAGAGTCCAAATGAAACAATGCCCCTTGTTAGTCACCGCCGCCATGTAAGTGCCGTCCGGATCTATCGCTATGTCCTGGATCGATGCCTCAGTATCCGGTATCTTTGAGGAAATTATTATCAATTAAATTGTCGTCAGTTTTTATTTATTTTTTTCGATTACTATATTTAAAAAATATATATATTTTTTTCTATTACTATATTTGAAAAAAAAAATATTTTTTTCTCTATATAATTAAATATAAAAAATACATATGTTTTAAATATAATTATATAGAAAAAAAAAAAAAAACATTTTAATGTTTACTTTTTTCTATATAATTATATTTAAAAAATATATATATATATTTTTTTTTATATAATTATATTTTATGTATAATTTTTCGGAGCTCGAAAAGTCAACGCTACCAATTGTTCGTTGTGATCGGAACGAAGATCCCAGAGATGAATAATGCCGCTCTGATCGCCGACTATCAGCTCGGCCTGATTCGGATGGAGGCAAACGCAATTTACCTGGTCCCTGACTTGGAATATCCTCTGGCAGTGAAACGTACTCGATCTGAAAAAATCGACGGAATTTCTTTCATTTATTTATTTATTTATTTATTTATTTATTATATTCACGGGACGAACCCTTTTACATTTTTATAATATTTTACAGTTCAGATGAAATTTCATATATCGTGTAACATGTGTGACAGTATACATCTCACAATAGAAAAAGATTTTTGTTTAAAAGTTATTATATTACATATTTTTCTATTTCATTCGTATCTTCGGAAAATTATAAAAAAAAAAAAAAATGTATTTAAAAAAATTTAGAATGTTTTTTTAATCGTTTTATTTGTCACCTGAGATCCCAGATTCTGGCGGAACAATCTTCGCTTCCCGTGTACATCCACTTGCCCTCTTCCTGTTTCGGTCGCAAAAAAAAAATACGTTATTTACTTGTGCTTATTTTTTTTATTTTTTTTTATTTTTTTTTATTTTTTTTTTTTGTAAATTTTAATTGACTTTCGCTCGCCTGAAATCCGAGACCCGTGACGTTCTTCGAAGCACCCTCGTAATTGAGAACTGAATTTGGATTTCCTGATGCCAGGTCGTGCATGAATATATTCTGATATCCTGCCGCGGCGATAATGTGCTTGTCCGGCGTGATGTCCAGCGCATTTATTTGCTGAATGGGACATGATTATTCTTTGAGAATAATTGCTTGATTATTGTTTGGGCGCGAATTCTTTGATTATCGTTTCATTAAAAAAATGCATTAATTAATCCTCGAGCATAAATTCTTCGATAATCGTTTGAGAATAAATTCTTTGATTATTCTTTGAACAAAAGATCCTTTGATTATTCTATGAACAAAAAATCCTATGATTATTCTGTGAACAAAAAATCCGTTGATTATTCTTTGAACAAAAAGTCCGTTGATTATTCTTTGAACAAAAAATCCTTTGATTATTGTGTGAAAAAAAATCATTTGATTATTGTGTGAAAAAAAATCATTTGATTATTGTGTGAAAAAGAATCATTTGATTATTGTATGAAAAAAAATCCTTTTATTATTCTTTGAGCGTAAATTCTTTGATTATTGTCTGAGAAAAAATTCTTGGATTATTGTCCGAGAAAAAATTCTTTGATTATCGTCTGAGAAAAAATTGTCGGATTATTGTTAGAGAAAAAATTGTTGGATTATCGTTTGAGAAAAAATTGTTGGATTATTGTCTGAGAGAAAAATTGTTGGATTATCGTTTGAGAGAAAATTCTTGGATTATCGTTTGAGAAAAAATTCTTTGATTATTGTCTGAGAAAAAATTCTTTGATTATTGTCTGAGAAAAAACTCTTTGATTATTGTCTGAGAAAAAATTCTTGGATTATTGTCAGAGAAAAAATTCTTTGATTATTGTCAGAGAAAAAATTCTTTGATTATCGTCTGAGAAAAAATTGTTGGATTATCGTTTGAGAAAAAATTCTTGGATTATCGTTTGAGAAAAAATTCTTGGATTATCGTTTGAGAAAAAATTGTTGGATTATTGTCTGAGAGAAAATTGTTGGATTATCGTTTGAGAGAAAATTCTTGGATTAAAGTTTGAGAAAAAATTCTTTGATTATTGTCTGAGAAAAAATTCTTGGATTATTGTCAGAGAAAAAATTCTTTGATTATCGTCTGAGAAAAAATTCTTGGATTATCGTTTGAGAAAAAATTCTTGGATTATCGTTTGAGAAAAAATTGTTGGATTATCGTTTGAGAAAAAATTCTTTGATTATTGTCTGAGAAAAAATTCTTTGATTATCGTCTGAGAAAAAATTCTTTGATTATTGTCTGAGAAAAAATTCTTTGATTATTGTCTGAGTAAAAATTCTTTGATTATCGTTTGAGACAAAATTCTTTGATTATTCGTTGAAAAAAAAATTCATCGATTATTCTTTGCGAAAAAATTCTCTGATTATTCTTTGCGAAAAAATTCTCCGATTATTCTTTGCAAAAAAATTCTCCGATTATTCTTTGCAAAAAAATTCTCTGATTATTCTTTGCAAAAAAATGCTCTGATTATTATAGAATAATCAGAGAATTTTTGCTATGAGAGAACATAGAATATTTTTGCAACGAGAGAACATAGAATATTTTTTTTTCTTAAATATAAAACAACACGAAAATTCCCATCGAATTATTTTGTTTCGAGGTTACGTCCAAAAGCCAACCTTCGAAACCTCCGCAAGGATGAAAAAAGAGAAAAATTCTCCTCTCCGATTATTCTTCTCCGAGATTTTAATTTTTTTCATTCCCATAAAAATAATCCCGACCCCAAAGTCAAAATATCGATAACGATACCGAAACTGAGTGCTGAAGAGTTCGTTGACAAACTCCCGTGTGAGCTTGCCATATCTTTATCGTGTGATCGTAACCTCCGGTCACGAACATCACTTTCCCATTGCTCGACGTTCCTTCCACAGCCATCGTCGATTTTTATTTGTTTTTTTTTTTTTTTTTTTACAATTCTCTCCTGTTAGATTAAACAAAACTTTTTCTTTTCCGCAACAACACACGACGTTTCTTCGACGCGCGTGCTTGACAATCGTTCTCGGCGTTCTCGCGCACGTAAACACAATTCTCTCGCTCGCCGTCGATAACTCACCGACTGAGCTCATGTCGAGCATTGCCGTAATTTTTTAAGACCAAATTCATTTATTTATTTGTTTGTTTGTTTGTTGTTTACTTATTTCTTCGTTTTTTCGCTTGTTTACTTGTTTACTTGTTCACTTGCTCACTTGCTCACTTGCTCACTTGCTCACTTGCTCACTTGCTCACTTGCTCACTTGCTCACTTGCTCAATTGCTCACTTGCTCACTTGCTCACTTGCTCACTTGCGCACTTGCTCACTTGCGCACTTGCTCACTTGCTCACTTGCTCACTTGCTCACTTGCTCACTTGCTCACTTGCTCACTTGCTCACTTGCTCACTTGCTCACTTGCTCACTTGCTCACTTGCTCACTTGCTCACTTGCTCACTTGCTCACTTGCTCACTTGCTCACTTGCTCACTTGCTCACTTGCTCACTTGCTCACTTGCTCACTTGCTCACTTGCTCACTTGCTCACTTGCTCACTTGCTCACTTGCTCACTTGCTCACTTGCTCACTTGCTCACTTGCTCACTTGCTCACTTGCTCACTTGCTCACTTGCTCACTTGCTCACTTGCTCACTTGCTCACTTGCTCACTTGCTCACCTGCGTTGGCCAACAATTGGTTCATTGGTTCGTTGATTCGCTGGGTTCGTTGGGTTTCGTTGGGTTTCGTTGGGTTTCGTTGGGTTTCGTTGGGTTTCGTTGGGTTTCGTTGGGTTTCGTTGGGTTTCGTTGGGTTTCGTTGGGTTTCGTTGGGTTTCGTTGGGTTTCGTTGGGTTTCGTTGGGTTTCGTTGGGTTTCGTTGGGTTTCGTTGGGTTTCGTTGGGTTTCGTTGGGTTTCGTTGGGTTTCGTTGGGTTTCGTTGGGTTTCGTTGGGTTTCGTTGGGTTTCGTTGGGTTTCGTTGGGTTTCGTTGGATTTCGTTGGGTTTCGTTGGGTTTCGTTGGGTTTCGTTGGATTTCGTTGGATTTCGTTGGATTTCGTTGGATTTCGTTGGATTTCGTTGGATTTCGTTGGATTTCGTTGGATTTCGTTGGATTTCGTTGGATTTCGTTGGATTTCGTTGGATTTCGTTGGGTTAGTTGGGTTAGTTGGTTCGTTTGTTCATTTGATAATGCTGTATAACTAATATGAACCGCGAAGTGAAACGAATTTGAATCGGATGCGAGCGGTAATTTCGCGTCCAGTGCGAACTTTAGGTTGCACAAAAAAAATAGCACCGTTGGAAAATAGTACATTACGATACTAGTGCGGAATTAGACATTGCTCGACGAGAACGAAAAAACGTTTTTTCTAACGAGTGTGAGTTTGCAAGGCGAGTGTTGCAAAACGCGAAACGTTTTTCGCACGAGTATCATACAAAATTTTATGACCCAAGATGCGAAAATGAGCTTCGCGTGCGTAAAACCGTCATTTTCGCACCGAGCGATAAAAAGTTAATTGAAGAATCGCAGCTGACAAAAATACCTGCGAATGAAGGAAGAATATAAACGAGAATAAAAATAAGCGAATTGCCTCTCGGCGTGCAATAAAAGTAGCTCGATATATTTTTTTGTATGTCGATCAGAAACCGTGAACGTGAAAGAAAAGGAACGCGAACGGAAGAGTCGGTAAGACAGATTGCCGAAACTCGAAGCGACGCGCTTCGCATTGTCGACGCCAGGTGGCGCGCGTATCGCGGCGAAGAAAGCACGTTGCGGTGTTTTTTTGTTCTGTTTTCAGCCTGCTTCGAGCCAGACAAACAACAATCGCCGTTTCAGTGTTTACAAACTTTCCCTCGACAATGCCTTTTCGGAAGTGCCGTTTCGGTATTCATCGTTCGATGTCGGCCAGGACGAGTGTTCGCGCGGCTTGAAAATCGACACGACAGTTTATTTCTTTATTTATTTTTTTTTTTTTCACGACAAAATTTCGACACGAATCGGCGACAAAGTTTTATCATGCGTCGGGAATTCTCGTCACCGCGAGGGACGCCAGTGGTGCTCAACGAGAAATGGACACCTGTTGATGCCTCGCGATTCTCGCTCTTCGCGCATCGATGACCGGCGGGGAAATTCGAAGCACAAAAATTAATCCATTGAAGCGAATTGAAGAAAAATAAATTATTTTACATTAAAATAAAAAAAATAAAAAATGGGTAATTCCAGTAACAAATCCTACCATCATCCGAGACGAAAATATGCTAGTCAGGTAAATCGCTTTTTCCAAGCCAAATTGTTCTATATCGATTTTTCAAATATATATTCGTTAATGATTTTTTGTGAATATACTGGGGGGATAAATCGCTTTAATTTAAAACTAAATTTTAATATTGATTTTTTTTTTGTATTAATTTATGTTGATTTTTCTATTTCTCGCCTTCGCAGTACAGCCTGAGCGACATTATCGAGGGCAGCTGTTCGGGAAGGAGCGAATCTGTCCAGGAGGAACATTACAGGCCACGCTCTCGGGTCTCGAGGAGAAGGTGGGATAATTTTTTTTTTGTTTTTTCTCGTTTTTTTTTTGTTTGTCCTTGAAATGACTTTGAATTTTGATTGTCCTTGAAATGACCTTGAATTTCGCTTGCCCTTGAGACGACCTTGAATTTCGCTTGTCCTTGAAATGACCTTGAAATGGCATTAAACCTTGCTTGTCCTTGAAGTGACCTTGAATTTAGCTTGTCCTTGAACTTCAAGGCGGGGCTTTGAATTTCTTGAAATTCTATTACACGTACGTTCGATGGTACACCGCACATCTAATTTCGTTACAATTTCTGATATGAAAAATTGGATGATTAAAAAAAATAAATTTTTTTTAAGGTTTCTTAGAACGCTTGAGCAAGAAATGGTTTTCCATGGTTAACGTAGGCAATTTGTATGTCCTTGAAAATTCCTGACAAGTCCTTGAAACGTCCTTGAAATGTCCTTGAAATGTCCTTGAAACGTCCTTGAAATGTCCTTGAAATGTCTTTGAAATGTCTGAAATGTCTGAAATGTCTGAAATGTCTGAAATGTCTGAAATGTCTGAAATGTCTGAAATGTCTGAAATGTCCTTGAAATGTCCTTGAAATGTCCTCAAATGTCCTTGAAATGTCCTTGAAATGTCCTTGAAATGTCCTTGAAATGTCCTTGAAATGTCCTTGAAATGTCCTTGAAATGTCC
This sequence comes from Exephanes ischioxanthus, assembly GCA_958510785.1. NCBI lineage: Eukaryota > Metazoa > Arthropoda > Insecta > Hymenoptera > Ichneumonidae > Exephanes > Exephanes ischioxanthus. Next base: position 3,547,254 of record OY294026.1, read on the forward strand.
TTGAAATGTCCTTGAAATGACCTTGAAATGACCTTGAAATGTCCTTGAAATGTCCTTGAAATGTCCTTGAAACGTCCTTGAAATGTCCTCGAAATGTCTTTGAAATGTCCTTGAAATATCCTTGAAATGTCCTTGAAATGTCCTTGAAATGTCCTTGAAATGTTCTTGAAATGTTCTTGAAATGTCCTCGAAATGTCCTCGAAAGGTCCGCGAGAGGTCCTCGAAAATTCTTTGGATCTGACTTTGAGCCTGGACCGAACACCGTGCAGTCATAATTAAATAATAAGGCACCGATCTGAGAGAAAAAAAAAAAATTTAACGTACTTTTTTTGGTGAACGAAAAGTCGAAGTTTCGGCGCCCTCGACGACAATCTAGGATCTTCGAAGACTGTCTGGCCGGTTGCCAGATCGGAGGCGATGTTCCTGCCGGAATTCAAGGTCAGAACCGATCCGCGCGAGACGAACTACAGTTTCTTGAAGCTCATAGCGAGGGGAGCTTACGGAAGAGTTTACAAGGTTGAGAATCGCTCGAACGGTCAGATTTACGCCTTGAAGATGATCGGCAAAGCGAAGATCGTCGAGGAGGACGCGGTCGGGCAAGTAAAGCAGGAAGTTTCGATTCAGGAAGTGGTCGGACACCATCCGTTCGTCGCTCGGACTTTGGAGCACTGGCAGGGCAGAAAAACACTCTACATTAGTGAGTTAATATTCGGATTTTTATTCACCATTATTTTTTATTTTTTTATTTTTTTATTTTTTTTGCTTACTTTCGACACACATTATTAATTTTTTTTTAAATAATAATACTTCGTTACTACGAATATAATAATAACAATAATAATAAAAATATTATTAGTGTCTCGGTCTAAAAATTGAGCAAGCGTTGATAATTCAACGATTCGCATTAGTGAGTTAATATTTGGATTTTTGTCGCAATTTTTTTTTTATTATTGAGACACATTATTAACCATTTTTTATTATATCAATACTTTGTTCTTACAAATATAATAATAATAATAATAATAATAATAATTTAATGCTTCAACTCGGCAGAGTCGATCGTCTGTAAAAAAAAAAAAAAGAATAAACAGATTACAGTTTTTCTTACCGACGTCAATTTTCTTTTAGTGATGGATTACTTCGGAGGCGGTGAATTGATGACGCTCATCGAGGATTACGGATGCTTGCCGGAAGCCGCGGTGCGTATTCACGTCGGAGAGATCGGCACGGCGTTAGGTTGGTAAAAAAAAAAGTTATTTCAGCACGGGAGAGAAAAAAAAAAAATGCGCCTCATTGAACTGATAAAAATGTACTCCGTTTGAATCGAAGATTTCCTCCACAATGCCGGGATCGTTCACAGGGACGTTAAAGCCGCGAACGTGCTGCTGGATCACGAGGGACACGCTGTGCTAATCGATTTCGGTCTCGCAAAGTGGCTGCGTCCGACCCAGAGGACCTCGACCTTCTGCGGTACGTTGGAGTACATGGCGCCGGAAATTGTTAAGAAAAATTATTACGGCCACGAGGTGGACTGGTGGTCGCTCGGGATACTCGCCTGCTTCGCTCTCACCAATCAGGTTCGTAATCGTGCCGTTAGTATTTGATTATTATAAATTTTGACGATCTAAACATTTTGAAAAAATCGTTAAAAAATAGTAATTTTCGCAACGAATGCAGGAGAAGTGATACTCCGTGCCTGTTGATCGTGGCGGTACAGCCGGCGTGCGTAAAGTACGAGAAGAGTGCGTAAAGTACGAGAAGCGTGCGTAAAGTACGAAAAGCGTGCTTAAAGTACGAGAAGAGTGCGTAAAGTACGAGAAGAGTGCGTAAAGTACGAGAAGAGTGCGTAAAGTACGAGAAGAGTGCGTAAAGTACGAGAAGAGTGCGTAAAGTACGAGAAGCGTGTGAAAAGTACGAAAAGCGTGCTTAAAGTACGAGAAGAGTGCGTAAAGTACGAGAATCGTGCGTAAAGTACGAGAAGAGTGCGTAAAGTACGAGAACCGTGCGTGAAGTCCGAGAAGCGTGCGTGCAGTAAAATCGGCCCAATGCGCGCACGCGATGCGTATTTATAGTACTTGGGTGTAAAGCACCACTTACGCCACTCTCGGCGGGTACGAAGAGTAGCACTTTTCATACATGAGCTACAAAAACATATATTAAAAAGTGAATATTACTTTTGGGAAAATGCGCGAGGTCGCGGGACTTTGCGGCCTCTTACGAACGGGCAGAATATCGAAGCCGGGAAGCTTGATCGTATAATCGGCAAGGTGCTTATCGATCGTACGACTCCGTGGCGCAACGGTAGCGCGTCTGACTCCAGATCAGAAGGTTGCGTGTTCAAATCACGTCGGGGTCAAGATTTTCTTTTAACTTTTTTTGTACCGACGCTCAAGATGTAAATTACATTACGAATTTCTGGAGACTTTCTTTTTAACAAAACTTTGAACTTTGAACTTCGCTTTTGGGAAGTAATTTTTGTTGGATTTGCGAAAAAAAAATATACATATATATATATATATATATATATATATATATATATATATATATATATATATATTTATTATATATATATACAATAAATATATTTGAATATCCCACAATGAAAAAAAATTATCTCCAATTCCGGAATAAAAAAAACCTATAAAAATGTAGGCTTCTGAATAAAATACATTTCGCTCTTATATCGTGCTCTAGACAATTATTGTCTGTCCCGTTGGGTCCCAAGAAATTTTGAAAAAACTTTTTTTTTTTTATAATAATTATCGATTGTCATAATTAAGAATAATTTTTTCGAATCCGCAAAAGTGCCAGAAGAAAAAAAAAATCGCTCCCGGGTGGGCTCGAACCACCAACCTTTCGGTTAACAGCCGAACGCGCTGCCCATTGCGCCACGGAAGCCCGCGAAAATCGCCTCCAATATCGAAATTCTGGTCCGACATTTCACCGGAGCTTGCGTAAATTTTAAGGATGATTCTCTCGAATTGGAACGAAATACGAGAAAAAAAAAGTCGCTCCCGGGTGGGCTCGAACCACCAACCTTTCGGTTAACAGCCGAACGCGCTGCCCATTGCGCCACGGAAGCCCGCGAAAATCGCCTCCAATATCGAGATTCTGGCCCGACATTTCACCGGAGCTTGCGTAAATTTTAAGGATGACTCTCTCGAATTGGCAAGAAATACGAGAAAAAAAAAGTCGCTCCCGGGTGGGCTCGAACCACCAACCTTTCGGTTAACAGCCGAACGCGCTGCCCATTGCGCCACGGAAGCCCGCGAAAATCGCCTCCAATATCGAAATTCTGGTCCGACATTTCACCGGAGCTTGCGTAAATTTTAAGGATGATTCTCTCGAATTGGCAAGAAATACGACAAAAAAAAGTCGCTCCCGGGTGGGCTCGAACCACCAACCTTTCGGTTAACAGCCGAACGCGCTGCCCATTGCGCCACGGAAGCCCGCGAAAATTCCCTCCAATATCGAAATTCTGGTCCGACATTTCACCGGAGCGTGCGTAAATTTTAAGGATGATTCCCTCGAATTGACAAGAAATACGAGAGAAAAAAAAATAACGTCGCTCCCGGGTAGGCTCGAACCTCCAACCTTTCGGTTAACAGCCGAACACGCCATCTTTTTTTTTTTATAGAGTTTTATTGTAGATTCCAGAAAATAAATACATAAATTGGATACAATAAATTTACAAAATGAAATCCATATAATCATTGCAAATAAATTTGAAAAAAGGTTATTCCAAATAATTTTGAAAAAAACGTTTAGTCATGCAAGATAAAAAAAATGAAAGCCTGGAAGCCAATTGTCGGAAACTGACACTCAGCTCTTTATTGACAAGCGTCAGCTTTATGGTAACGAAGAATCGAAGCAGACTCAGTCGGTATCGAAAACCGTAATGCATTTTTTTTAAGCTGTGAATTTGTTCACATCGCAAAATTTTTTTTTCTCTCTTCAACGAATCATACATTTTACAAAAAAAAAAAGTAAACGTAACATTTTTTTTTTAATGTTGGACTTTTATGGTAGGAACCTACTTTACCGAGCGGGTTACCGACGGAGGCGGCGGAATTACGAGCTTGCCCGCTGATGGCTAAATCCAGAAACAACATTAAAAAAAAAAATTAAATCTTCTGATTCTTCAATTAACTGCAATATCGGGATTTTTTAAAAATGAAATTCTCGAAGACCCGATTCTCAAATTTGAGAATATAATGAAAAAAAAAAAAAAAAAACGAAAAAAACCGACCCAAAAAATCAATACGTCTGCATTTGCAATTTCTTACGATGTCATAAATTGTTGTTTTGTTTATGAAATTCTCGAAGACCCGATTCTCAAATTTGCGAATGCAATGAAAAAAAAAATTTGACCCCAAAAAAATCAATAGTCTGATTCTTCAATTACTTACGGTTTCGTCAAATTTTTTATTTTTAATAAAATTATCAAAGATCCGATTTTAAAATTTGAGAATCCAACTGAAAAAAATAAAATAAAAATGCCTACCTCACGAAGCAACATTTACCGTTGTCCAGAAGTCCACGAATGAGCGCCACCTATCGACGGTATGAACAAAAAAAAAAAAAAACTTGAACTTTTGTCCCTCGAAGTTTTTCACCTCAATTGCGAAATATCACCGAGCCGCGTCTTGACATTTCGCAGCGGGTTCGCGCGCTCATCTCGTAAATCGGCTCTCCACCTTTTGCAGGAATCCGCCCTACCCGTATAAATTACCGTCCCGAACTAAAAAAAAAAAAATCTATCACCCCCTCTTATCGATTTATCGATCTCACGATCGATCCAGCGTCGATTAAAAATATCCCCGCTAGGACAAAATTAAAAAAAAAAAAGTCAATCAATGAAAGAGACACTCGTCGATTTGATAATAATACGCAATTATTATTATTATGATAACGATGCCGACAGCAACAATACAAATCAATGATCAATAATAATAATAATAATAATAATATTGGTACTGGTACTAACCATAATAGTAATAATAATAAAATAATAATAATATTATCAATAATGACACGTACGCTAAAGAGAAATGTAAGGAGGACAAGGTGGTCCGGGAAAGGTTGGAGGGGGTGGGGGGAACGGAAGCGAGAAGATCGAACTGATGGGTTTGGGAAAGGTCAATTTTTTAGGGTGTTCCAACGTCCTCGGGATTCGGGGAATTGTGCGTAGTGTTGTTTTTATTAATTTTTTTTTTATTATTAATTTTTCCTTGTTTTTTTTTTTGTGTCCGTTAATAAGAGAGTCTCGAGGGAGAGCTTCGTCCTCGCGAACAGATTTTTCCTAAGGTCGGTAAACGTCCCGTTCCCACACAGCAATGTTCACCAGGACGAAAGTTCTGTCCGAGCGTGCGGTGCGATCTCCCGCGTCATCGTCATCGGCGAGAATCGCGTGCGATCGCCGACCCGATTCGCATCCGCGGGAAAACGCGCCCCTCCTCAATTTTTTTTCAATTTTTTTCTACCTTACCGACGGTCGGCAACTTAAAAAAAAAATGCTACCCTAAAAACCCTCGAGACCCTCGTGTTTAAGCTCTTTCAATCTCTCGTCCACTTTCTCTCGCTCTTTCTCTCAATCTTTCGTTCTCTCGTGCTCTCCTCGTGGATATGAAAAAAAAAAAAAAAAAAAATGGTCATTGCCTGCACAGTGGAAACGAGGATCCATAATTTGGATTCAGAAAGTATGAGTTTTTGTCCCATTTCGTTTCATTGTTTTTTTTCTTTCCTTTCTTCTTTCCCTTCCGCCATATTATGCCGAATGCTTGCTACTTGTTTCCTCGCTCTCTTTGCTCTCGGAGCTTGCCGAGCTGTCCGCGGGTTTCTTCGTCTCCTCCTCGGTCCCCGTTACTTCCTGGGGCTTGGGCAGTTCCTCGGCCTTGGGTTCCTCTGCGGCTGGGCTCTTGGCGAGTTTCTCCTCGTCGGTTTTGCTCTTGTCCTCCTCGGAGCTGCTCTTGTCCTCCTCGGAGTGGTCCTTGATCTCCCGGGCGGCGGCCTGGGCTAGGGAGTCCTCGGGTTTGGGGTCGGCCGGGGCGGGGGCAGCGCCATCTGCCGGCTGGGCTGCGGAGGCTTCGACGGTTTCCCTCTTGATCGCTGGGACCTTGGCGGCCTCTGCGCCAGCCGCTTCCTCGACCTTCTCACCGACCTGTTCGACCTTCTCCGCGGTCTGGTCGTGTTCGACAGCTTGGGTTATTGGTTTGGCGGCCTCGGCGATGTTCTTCTTGACGACCTCCTTGGGGGCCTCCTGGGCGTCTGGGCTAGCGACGGCAGCGCCACTGTCGGAGGGTTCGGCGCTGATGGCGGACTTGGCCTCGATGCCGGCGGGCTGGGCCTCATCGATCACTGGGATAGACTCTGGGACCGGTACTGGGACGCTCGTTGAGGCGACGGAGGCGGAAACTGGGCTCGATTCTGGGGCGAAAACGGACTTGGCTGCGTCCATGACGGAGTCGTATGCGGAGGTTGCTGCGGCTGCGACCTTGTCACCCGCGCTGGCTGCGGCGTCCTTGGCTGCAGCTGCGCCCTCCTTAACTGCGGCTGCGCCCTCCTCGGCTACGGCTGCGGCTTTGTCGACTGCGGCTGCTGCGCCTTCCTCGACTGCGGCTGCGGCCTCCTCAGCGTCGCGGGTGACACGGTCGGTCTTGGTTGCTTCGGCGGGTTTCTCAGCTGGGTCTTCGGTTTTCGGAGCTACCTCGGCGACGACGGCTTCCACTGGCTTCGGTTGCTCGGCTGGGCTGCTGGCGGCGAGCGAGGCTGGTTTCGATCCCTCGGGAAGGGCGGCAGCAGATTTGGCGATGGGCTCGGCCTTGTCGCCCTCTGGGAGAGCCGGTTCGGCGGACTTTGCGGCGACGGCTTGGACCTCCAGAGGTGAGCTTTCCGCGTCGGCGCTCTTCGGTGCTGCCGGCTGGGAGACGAGACAATTAGTTTTCGGCGAGGTGTTAGATTCAAGTTAGTTCGGTTGGGGACAGCGTGGAGATTATCAAGTGGGGACTTTCCTAATCTCCGGGAAAATGGTTATTGATGGTAATTGCTCGGGGAAAACTAACAACCTGAGATCCCAGGAGACAACTTTCAGGAAGCTGCCTGGGATCCCAGGCGACAATTCTCAGGAAACCGCCTGGGAACCTAGGTGACGATTCTAGGGAAGCTGCCTGAGATCCCAGGTGACCATTCTAAGAAAGCCAACTGCGATCCCACGTGAATTCTAGGGAAGCTGCCTGGATCCCAAGTGACCATTCTAAGAAAGCTACCTGCGATCCCAAGTGATCATTCTAAGAAAGCCAACTGCGATCCCAGGTGAATTCTAGCGAAGCTGCCTGGGATCCCAAGTGACCATTCTAAGAAAGCTACCTGCGATCCCAGGTGGCAATTCGAAGGAAGCTGCCTGGGAGCCCAGGTGGCAATTCTAAGGAAGCTGCCTGGGATCCCAGATGAGAATTCTAAGAAGGTTACCGGGAATCCATCCCATCAGAGTGGACAATGTTTCTTCGGTATCGTGGGATGAATAAGAATACACCAGCTTTGTCGCTTTAGGTTCGAGTGTGAAAATTACCTTGATTTCCGGCTTGGATTCGGAGACCTCAGCTTCGACTGCGCTGGTCTGAGGAGAACCTTGACTTTCCGCGATAACGGCGCTCGTCAGCTGTTCCTGGACCTTCTCCTCGCTCGGGGCTGCTTCCGCCGGCTTCTTCTCTTCGGGAAGCTTCTCCTCCAAGTTCTTCGGTGCAACGCTCAGTTGATCGGCTTTCGGGGCTGCGGATTCCTTGGCCTCGTCGGCGTTACGCGCTACCGTTCCACTGTGCTCGTGATGTCCGTGACCCTCGTGGGCCTCGTGACCCTCGTGAGCCTCGTGACCCTCGTGACTCGCGGCAGATTCTTTGTGTACCTCGTCCAATACCTCAGCACCTCTCACAACCGGCACGGGGGTTTCTCCCTTTTCCAACGGTACGACGAGAAGGGCCGGGTCCGCGCTCGGCTGGGCCAAGGGCACCGGGGCCTGCGGCTCCGGTGCGTTCTCGGCTACCGGCATACACCTTATCTCCACTGCCATCAGGCATAATGCCGCTACCAGTATAAACTTCATCCTCGTTATTGGTTCTACTCTGCAAAGATATAAAGAAAAATTCACGATTAAGTCTGCAATCTTCTGCGTCGTGGATTTAATTAAAATTCACAGATTTCATAGAATTCATACTTCATCAGATTTCATAGAATTCATAGTTTCCACAGATTTCATCAATTTCATGGTTTTCATAGATTTCATAGTTTTCATAGATTTCATAGTTTTCATAGATTTCATAGTTTTCATAGTGTTCATAGATTTCATAGTTTTCATAGATTTCATAGTGTTCATAGATTTCATAGTGTTCATAGATTTCATAGATTTCATTTCTGTGTTTGTGTATTTATTGATTTCCATTTGGTGTCGGCTCGGATGAATTCTTGTTCGACAAAGTGAAAAAATGGTTGCCACGAAAAGTTTACCGAGGATGCAGAGACTGTCGTGCTATTCTTGGATTTATATAGTCGGGACACGTTGGGACGAGCTTGACCGAGGCGCGAAGAGCTCGGCTGTCTTCCTCATTGAGGGAGCGAGTGACATTGAACCGAATGCATTGAACAAGCGAGTTATGGAACCTAATGACAGGATGCCGGCGATGCACTCGCCCCGATCTCGTTATACACTTGGTCGCGTTCCCGTCTGCCGTTCTCGCACCGTCTATTTTACATATACGAGATTCCCCTTCCCGCCCGGCCCGCCGGTCTCTTCGTTACCCGCCAATACAGACTTCCAAATTTCTTGAAATTTTGACGACATTTATAAATTTGATTAAAATGGTGTGTTTTTTGTAATTTTATTTCTTCAGAACATTCGATGCCGATACAGCGAACCGCAGATTGAATCGTTGCATCAGTCCCACCACGGGGGTTCGCGTATATGTAGCGAGAAAATGGAAAGGCGAAGGTATTTGCTCGGCAACGCAGCTGACGGTATAACGAGTTAACGGGATACCTCTCACTCTCTGTTTCGTTGACGATCTCGGGATTGCCGGCCGGTAGACAGTCGTGAGATATTCGAACACCGTTCAAAAACTTCACGAAACTTTTAGATTACTTCTTTTTTTTTAATCCGCATATCTACTTTACCCGTCGACCAATCGACTAGGAGTTATTATTTCTTTTCTTTTTTCAATTGCTCTGAATGATTTTTTTTCGTTTTGAAAAATCGCATTGTTATGCAATTGACATTATGTCGCGAGCAAAAATGTTAATATTTAAAAAAGAAAAAAGAAAGTTTGTCGGTGGGTGGATAGTTAATGTTTTCCTCGTCGCTCTCAAACACTCTTGTCCGAGCGAGGTCATCGGGTCTTTCTTTGTATGGAAGCAAACGAGAAGCGTATCCCAAAATTCCGTCTTCATTTTTTTTTTTTTTTTTGCAAATTGTAAAATATTTGATTTTGGAATTATTGAAAAAAATGTTTATTGATCGATGATTATTGTTGCAATCGCCCGATTTGCATTGCACAATAGAAGCTAATCCATCAACAGTAATCATGAAAAAACAAAAAAAAAATATTTATAAATTTCCTTGGAAAAAAAGTTTGTCAGTCGCCAGAATTTTATTTTTATTTTTTTTCCCCCTCATCCGTCTCGAAGGGCTCTCCCTTTATCTGTCTCGACGAACCTTCGAAAAACTTTCCATCGACGGAAATTTCCGTAGGGTCAACCAGAGACAGGAGGGAGAGGGCGAGGGGATCTCGGCGAGACGTAATCGGTTCTATTCGTCGTTCGACAACCAAACGGAAGAAAGATTTGTATACCAATTGTGTGTTATAGCGGACGGGCGCGTCGGTGAGCTCTCGGACGGCGATGGAAGGAAATGCCTGTGAAAGATGATGGAGCCGAGCTCCATTACCTCATCAACTCGAATGAGACAAGTAATAAGGGCACGAGGCTACAAAGGAGTGACCAGCTCGGTGTGCGCGGCGTACCTACTCGGTGTGCGCTCATACCGACGCAGACTACAATCTTCCATGAAAAAAAACTCATTTCCTTCACTCTTTCTTCCAATCCGCTACGATCGATGATCTTCAAAACATCACCGATCGATCACTCAAAGTTGACATCTCGTGAAGATGGATTTTACAATTTTCCGTAAGGTCAGGCTTAAAACAAGAAGCAATTTCTAAATGCTTGTAGTTTATCAGATTCCAATCTTCTATCAAAAAAATTCTTTTCCTTTACAATTTCTTCAATTTCCGATCCAATCGGCTATGATCTACGATCGCTCAAAACATTACCGATCGATCACTCAAAGTTGACATTTTCGAGTGGAGGTGGATATTACAATTTTCCGTAAGGTCAGGCTTAAAAGGAGAAGCAATTTCTAAATGCTTCAGTTTATGTTACTCTGCGTCTAGAAACTAGTTTGTTGTATCCACGACGACGCAGACGCCACTCTTCCATCAAAAAATGTGTATATTATGCTACAAGGAAGGGAAACGCGTGATTTTCGCCGAGTGCGAAGTTTGCTGCCCGACCGAGACGAGGGCAGAAATTACACGAGGTGAAAATGCGCTTCCTCCATTTTAGCATACAATACTTTTTTTCCAATTTCGTTAAAACAAGCACATTTCTAACGTCGCAAAAATCCTCATATTTGCCAATAGTCATTCCACTCTCTGGGCGCAATGAAACAGTACTGCGCATGCGCACAGGTTTGTGTTGATCATTGGTCAATACTAGGAGATTTCCGTCCGTGTTGCACGCAAGGAATGTGGTTAGTTTCAACGAATTCGGGAGAAAAATCTCTTACATTTTTCCCATTGCCAAATTTGCAATCCAATCCGCTGTGATCTACGATCGCTCAAAACATTACCGATCAATCATCGAAGTGACATTGTCTCGTGGACATGCATTTTATAATTTTCCGAAAGGTCAGGCTTAAAAGGAGAAGCAATTTCGAAATGCTCGGAGGAATTTACTTTCACCGACAAGAAATGATTTATCGACGAACAGTTATGTTACTCCCATTTGCCGACAGATATTTCGGACAAGTTTAGGGACCGAAACCGACACGGGGACACACCTTTATGTTACACTTGACGGAGTCCGAATGCAGATTTTTTTTTCAACCCCCAATTAAAAAAAAAAAATTAGTCTTGACTCTTGCAATGCCAAACGGGATTTGCCAGCTCGAATCAAACACCTATTCCGTGAAAATTTCTTCGTTGTTTTTTATAAAAGAAAATCCCAAAAATAATTTATTAATCGCAATCTCGGTGATTTTTTTAAACTCTTTTTTTGTTCAAAAGTCGAAAAATCTAATGTTCGTTTTATGTTATATCTTTCAAACATTTCAGTTGGTTGAGATTTTTTAATTTATCTTCTGATTTAAAGACATTAATCGCAGCAATCATCATTTGCGTCATGAGATTTCCAAGTAAATCGTATCGAATTTTCGCGAAGAAAACATATCAAAGGAATTTTCATTTTTTCTTTTTTTTTTTTAAAGGAATTCCTTTCTATTTAATGACATTTTTTTATACCCAACGAAAACTTGGCACTTTTGTGCCAAGTTTTCAAATATATAGTTTTTCAAATTTTACGTTCAACCCTATCGATAAATCTATTTTACAAATTATCCATTAACCGAGACCCTTACCAGATAATAATAAAAATAAATAAATAAAAATCTGTTTTCGGACTGTATCGAGAAAGGTGAATCCTCGTACATGATCGATTAGCGACCGATTTTAGCGATAAAAACAAATTAGACGGGTGGTCGGTTGTAATGGCTTCCCGCAACCGCGGCCATGCGGAACTCGCCGGGGCGTGAGGGGGGGAATGAGAGCCACGACCTACCACCCGTCCATTATTGCGGTTTTTCAACGATATGGCCCCGACGACAGAGAGAACGTGGCTCGAGCCGTTACACCCGTGGCTCGGCTACGGGACTGTTGCGAAAATTCACGGCGATGTTGGGAAATCCTCTGGTCGCTGTCTTAATCGTAGAATCCCGAGTGCGACCGAGTCTCGAAGCAAACAATTTTTCCCCCTAGCCGCTCCAAGCGCGCCTCTAAGAGAGGGTACGAAAAACCGCGCGCGCCTTCACCTCGCCGTTAAAAACGATCCTGGCTCGAACATTATTTCACAAGACAACAAACAATTTAACAAACACAAGAAAATTAATTTTTTTTCATACTAAATTAAAATCCATCACAAAAGCCGCAATTTCCATTCTCCATCTCCAAAACAAACAAACAAAAATCGTCTCCATTATAGTTTAAACAATTACAAAAAGAAAATACCCGACAAAATTGCGTGATTGTTTTTTTTTTTTTTTTTCGTACTTACTCGTTGCTCGCCGGCTCGACGACAAAAACGTGGATGACGGATTCGACGGGTTTAGCTTCACGGGGATGTCGATGAACTCGGCCACGGAAACTCGAAGGTCGTCGTGTATGTAACAATGACGTGTATATATATATACTTTATATAAAAAAAAATAATAATTACTCGATGATTTTTATTAGATCCTTATTATTTTTTTTCAATTTTTTGTTTTTTTTTTATTTATGTATTTCGACGCGAAACGAGCGTGAGAGATTTAGTAGTTTGGTTGCGCGTTGGAAACCGTAGCGCTCGTGATGAAGGTTGGCTCGTGTGTGTCGAGACGGATACGTCGGGAGCCCGCTTATATAGGCCCCGCTCTTCGGGCACGACGAGCAACCCGACTCGTGGAACAAGGGGGCCCCCCAATACCTCTACCCTCGACCCCCCCCCCCCCCCCGCCCGCCCCCCTCCGGCTTCCTCCCCCTCACTTCTTCCACGCTTCTCTTCTCTCCTCTTCTCACTCGACTCCTGCAGGACTGCGCAGCAGTCCGTCGAGCTACCGAGGCCCTCCGCCTTGTCGCACTCCGCGCGATCTTCTCGGACCGCGCATCTCCCTCGCGGCCCGATCCTTCGACCGGGGCCCCCTTCTTCCGTTTCTATCCTTCTTCTTATCTTCCGTTCGTCTCGTCCGAGGGTTTCGTCGCAGCACGTAGATAGAACGTCTGCACGCCCGAGAGATCCTTCTTAGAGCTCAAAGCACACGCTTTTTTTCTTTGAGTTTTTTTTTTTTTTTTTTTTTTTATTCTTTCTTTCTTTTCGTGTCGCGGCGCTTCGGAGGCAGGTAGTTGGGACAACATTCGATGGGACTCGGGGGGCACGAGGGATATCTCGCTGAGGAAGATACAGTGGGTTTTTCTGCGGGGCGATTGGACTGCCGTTTTCTTGGGCTCTCTGCCGTAACGGTGGTCCGGGTGGAGGCGCCCGATTATCGTCGATGGTTCGTTGGGCTGAGGGGGGAGGGGGTCGTGACCTTGAAGTATTTTCTCAATGGTTTTTTTTTTTATAGAGAAAATCGTAGATTTCTTTCGATTTGGAAGTTGGGGTTATTTATTAATGACGATTTTTTTCGGGTCTGACTTCGAGGAAGGGCTTCTTGGGGCACTTTTGGTGACCTTGACTTTTTCTCTTTTTTTTTTAATATAGAAAATCGTACATTTTCTTTCAGTTTTGAAAATGGGCTTAAGAGATTGAGGTTTCTTCTGCCTTGCTTCGAAACAGCCCAACCTAACGGCCGATTATCGCCGATGGTTTGTTGGTCTTGGGGGGGAGGGGGTGTTTGTTGGTCTTTGGGGGTCGTGACCTTGAAGTTTTTACTCAATGGTTTTTTTTTTATAGAGAAAATCGTAGATTTTCTCTACAAAGATTTGAAGGTTGGGCTGAATTAATGACGATTTTTTCCGGTCTGACTTCGGGGAAGGGCTTCTTGGGGGACTTTCGGTGACCTTGACAACTACGCGCAATCGTTTTTTTCTTTTTTTTAATATCGAAAATCGTACATTTTTTTTTTTTTCAATTTTGAAGGCGGGTTGAAGAGATTGAGGTTTTTCTGCCTTGTTTCGAAACAGCCCAACCTAACGGCCGATTATCGCCGATGGTTTGTTGGTCTTGGGGGGGAGGGGGTCGTGACCTTGAAGTTTTTACTCAACGGTTTTGTTTTGTAGAGAAAATCGTAGATATTTTTTGAATTTTTAAGTTGGGCTGAATTAATGACGATTTTTTCCAGTCTGACTTCGAGGGGGTCTTTTGGTGACCTTGAGACCTCCACGCAATGGTTTTGCTCATTTTTTAATATAGAAAATCGTACTTTTTTTTTCTTCAATTTTCAAGATGGGCTGAAGAGATTGAGGTTTTTTCTGCCTTGCCTCGAAACAGCCCAACCTACCGCAAGAAGCCCGCAGGCTTCTTGGGCGCTCTGGTGACCTTGAGATCTTCGCGCAATGGTTTTTTCTTTTTCTATTATGGAAAATCGTGAATTTTTGTCGATTTTGACGATGGGTTGGAAAGATTGCTGGATTATTGCGGGGCTTTTGGTGGCGCTTTGACATTTTCAGGCAATGGTGTTTTTTCTTTTTAACACAAATCGTTTTTTTTTTTTGGTCTCGAAGTTGGGCCTAAAAAATTGATAGCTTATGCGGCTTTTTTGTGACGTTGAAATTTTCACGCAACGGTATTTTTAAAATAAAAAATCATAATGTTTTCTTAACTTTTGAGGTTAATCTGAAAAAATGAAAGTTCCCTTGGGGGGTTTTGGTGACCTTGAACTTCGGGCGATGGTTCTTTGTACAAGTCATTTCGGCTTCGCGATCAGGGGAAGCAAAATATTTTGCGTCCATTCACGAAATTTCATTCCGAAGTAATTTTCATTTTTTTTTTTATTTTTAATTTTATTAACGAAGTAACTCTTTTGCACAGAGCTCAAAAGTTGTTAACCGAAAACACGAGGCACATACAATTTGAATACATAATACCGACTATAATTTTTCGTAAAAAAAAAAAAATCAAATAAATATATAAATATTAAATATTAAATTAATTTACAAAGGTCATATGATTGAGGCACAGCCTTCATTTTTTTTTTTTTTCAACTCTAAAGACCTTTTGGTGTTGTGAAAGGGGACAAACAACGCAAGACAGGGCACTCGGTGGAGTGGAGCAAAACCGAGAAAGGAAAATTACCATGTTAAGCGAAATGACGCGAACTTCGAAAAAAATGCATCGTTCCCATTTTTAGCGATCCAAAACTGGATATTAAAAAAAAAAAAGTTAATTAAAAACCAAAGAAATAATCGCACACGCAACAATCGCAGTTCTTGCCTACGGATAATTAATCGACCGAGGTATATAACGATGATGAATATCGAATCGACGATTTGTTGCGTTATACGTGAAGCGTGTATCAACAACTTCTGCGACATCGCCGCCGCTGCCGGTGTGTCTGTGTGTCTGTGTTTGTGTCCATTATCGAAACGTGTTGTGTGAGTCATTGGCTCGTGAGAAGATTAACCGCGGCCACTGTCCGTTTTGCATCTGCGTCGCTACGGTGCAATGTAACGCAATTAGGGATCCCCAAGACGACCTTGGCTTGTGTTCCACGGGTGCGCGAAAGAAAGATCGAGGGATCGACCGGCGAATTATCTCCAGCATGAGTCGATCGATCGTCGTCGAAAAAAATATATGTAAATATTTTTTTTTCGAAATTCAAGCCCCGAATGTAGGCGAAAAGAAGACTTAATAATAATACGTTTTTCATTATTAATTTATCAACATCGGACATCGGACGTCGGACGTCGGACGTCGGACGTCGGACGTCGGACGTCGGACGTCGGACACCGGACACCGGACACCGGACATCGGACACCGGACATCGGACATCGGACATCGGACATCGGACATCGGACATCGGACATCGGACATCGGACATCGGACATCGGACATCGGACATCGGACATCGGACATCGGACATCGGACATCGGACATCGGACATCGGACATCGGACATCGGACATCGGACATCGGACATCGGACATCGGACATCGGACATCGGACATCGAATATTGATATCGACTATTGATATCGAATATTGATATCGAATATTGATATCGAATATTGATATCGAATATTGATATCGAATATTGATATCGAATATTGATATCGAATATTGATATCGAATATTGATATCGAATATTGATATCGAATATTGATATCGAATATTGATATCGAATATTGATATCGAATATTGATATCGAATATTGATATCGAATATTGATATCGAATATTGATATCGAATATTGATATCGAATATTGATATCGAATATTGATATCGAATATTGACATCGAATATTGACATCGAATATTGACATCGAATATTGACATCGAATATTGACATCGAATATTGACATCGAATATTGACATCGAATATTGACATCGAATATTGACATCGAATATTGACATCGAATATTGACATCGAATATTGACATCGAATATTGACATCGAATATTGATATCGAATATTGATATCGAATATTGATATCGAATATTGATATCGAATATTGATATCGAATATTGATATCGAATATTGATATCGGATATTGATATCGGATATTGATATCGGATATTGATATCGGATATTGATATCGGATATTGATATCGGATATTGATATCGAATATTGATATCGAATATTGATATCGAATATTGATATCGAATATTGATATCGAATATTGATATCGAATATTGATATCGAATATTGATATCGGATATTGATATTGATATTGATATCGGATATTGATATTGATATTGATATTGATATTGATATTGATATTTTGTATTATTATTATTGTTATTGTTATAAATCAGGATATATATAAGATGAAAAAGAACTACGAGCGATCGTCCCCGATTTATGTGGCGCCCGGAGCCAGATGATGGGCGTTTTATATTCTAGTTATTATGAGCTACGGTAACGGTACGTAACGGTTGAGAATCGCCGGTTCCGCGCGGCTCTGCTCCTTATCCCCCGTGGAATCTTCCTCTTCTCGTTGGTGTGCTTGGGACCCGCCGCGGAAATGCGGGAAAACACTCAAGTAGAATAACACCGAACGGTCATACTCTCGGGCCGCCCTAACGGCAGCTCCGCGCGATAATATAATATAATAATAGGTAAACACGCTTAACGGTGGCGACTGTGGACGAGATAGCCTCTTGCACGAGCCCAGCGTGAGTCTCCAATTTTAAAGATAGGCGTTTCGAAGATAGAGGACGATGGGGGGCTGACGAAAAATAGAAGAAGAATAACATCACGGTGGAGCAAGCATTTTGTATCGCATCGGATCGGACCGTGTTGTTCTTTTTTTTTTTCTTGACCAGTCATCCAAACTCTAGCGCGAAATCAAGTTGAAATTTAACAGAGAAATCGGGATTAAATTTTACCGAGGAATCAGGTTGAAATTTAACAGAGAAATCAAGTTGAAATTTTACCGAGAAATCAAGTTGAAATTTAACAGAGAAATCAAGTTGAAATTTAACAGAGAAATCAAGATTAATTTTTACCGAGAAATCAGGTTGAAATTTAACAGAGAAATCAGGTTGAAATTTAACAGAGAAATCAGGTTGAAATTTAACAGAGAAATCAAGTTGAAATTTAACCGAGAAATCAAGTTGAAATTTAACCGAGAAATCAAGTTGAAATTTAACCGAGAAATCAAGTTGAAATTTAACAGAAAAATCAAGTTGAAATTTAACAGAGAAATCAAGTTGAAATTTAACAGAGAAATCAAGTTGAAATTTAACCGAGAAATCAAGTTGAAATTTAACCGAGAAATCAAGTTGAAATTTAACCGAGAAATCAAGTTGAAATTTAACAGAGAAATCAAGTTGAAATTTAAAGATGAAATCAAGTTGAAACTTAAAGCCGAAATCAAGTTGAAATTTAAAGATGAAATCAAGTTGAAACTTAAAGCCGAAATCAACTTGAAACTTAAAGCCGAAATCAAGTTGAAACTTAAGGACTAAATCAAGTTGAAACTTAAGGGCAAAATCAAGTTGAAACTTAAGGGCAAAATCAAGTTGAAACTTAACGCCGAAATCAAGTTGAAACTTAAAGCCGAAATCAAGTTGAAACTTAACGCCGAAATCAAGTTGAACCTCAAGCATGAAACCAAGTTCAAAAACAATTTCTAACTTAAGCCTCATATGAAATCGAGAATCCGACCCCGCAAACGAATTTAAAAAAATGCATACATGCATATATATAAATATATCGAAGAAAAAAAAAAAATTGGTCCAATCGATAATGAAATAATCATCGGAGATAAAAAATTATTTTGCCATTGACGAACGATGAGACGATGAGAACATAGTAAAGATATGCGAATGCTGCGCAAATACGTGAGGCATTAAAAAAAAAAAAAAAAAAAAAAAAAAAAAAAAATACTAAATAGATGAATGATATTTGCTTTCGTGTGCGAAAATTATTCATCGCCTCTCATTATACTTGACCGCAAACGCTTGATAACATCACCGAGTGTATGACACGACGACCTCGACACGCGAACTCTATATACACAGAGAGATCCGACAGAAGGAGAGACGGAGAGAACACAATGAGTTCGTCTTCTCGACTGCCTCTAATTTCTCTCGAGTTGTCGCCTTAAAAAAAAAAAAAAAAAAAAAAAAAAAAAAAAAATTACAATAATAATTGACGCCGTCGACCGTAGCTATTTAATAATTCGGAGACCCACGCAGCCACGAGTTTGATACAATTACGACGGTGGGATTGAATGAAAAACGTGACTCGAGAGGCTCGAAATCTCTCCCGAGAGAGGGAGAGAGAAAGAGAGGAAGACGTGTACGAGGACGAGAGTTTTTTTTTTTTTTATTTTTTTTATTTTTTTTTTATTTTTTTTTTTTTTTTTTTAATTTTTTTTTATGTTAGTCCAACCCCCGTAGTTTATGTCAGACCTTCCATACAACTGGCAAACAGACGTGTAATCGGTTAAACCCGGTGAGAGAATTATTTATCGTCCATGTAATGCCAGGATGGAAAGTTCATCAGTTAAGGTGATAGTTAACTCTGTGCCGCCGGTCACGCGACAGATTCAATCGAAACTGTTTTCAATATCGCATTCAGAAAAGTTACAAATTGAAGGAATTTTTTTTATTTTTTTTATTTTTTTTTATTTTTTTTATTTTTTTTTATTCATTTTTTATTATTGTTATTATTATTTTTTTTTTATGTTTGGACATCGTTAATTTTGCAAATATAATTTTTAATGTAAGTCCACATGTTCGGTCGCGATCCACTAAATTGAATGATAATTATTAGTAGTAATTGTAATAATAATTAATGATAATAATAATAACAATAATGCCTCTCAGAAAAATTATAAATTAAAGTGATTTTTTTTTTTCGTTTCGTCAATATTTAGATATCGTTGTTTTTTTGGATATATATTTTTTTTTTTATGAGTCAGAATTTTCGGTAGCAATCCGAAAATTAAATAATAAATAATAAGCATAGTGAGAATTATTATTAAATTGTAATTACGATGATGCGAGTCGTGATTGACAATTGCATAATTGTCGATCACGCGACAGATTCGACCAAAACAATTTTCAATATTCTATTCGGCAAAGTTACAAATTGAACAGATTTTTTTGTTCATTTATTTTTAAATCTTTACATATATGAAATATATCTGAAAAATCGGTCCGAATTTTCAATCACTATCCAAAAATTAAATAACAATAATAATAATAATAATAATAATAATACGGCATTTCAGAAAAATTACAAAATAAACGGTTGTTTTTTTTTTTTCATTAATCTTTAGATATTGTTAATTTTTCAAACGTATAAAAAAAAAAAAAAATTCCGAATTTTCGGTCGCGATCCGAAAATTAAATAATAAATCGCAATAATGAAAATTATTATTATTGGCTAATAATACCGATAATGCAATTCGTGATTGACGAATTGCATAATTGTCGAAGGTGAAAAAAAAAAAAAAACAAATTGTAAGATAATAATGGTCGTTGTTTAACGTCTCGTTATCGATAAAGTATGATTTTCTTGTTCGCGCGCAGTACCGTGGAACGATACTTAAGTAATATGATTGATGTATGCAAAATTGGCCGAGTCGGTTAATTGAATAACCGCGATGGATATATTAAAACATTGCGACGACACTGGCGGATCTCATTTGCGATAATGAATTTAAAAATAGCCTCCAATAATTAACATGGAATTTCTAGCTGGATCTTGATATTGCGGCGAGGGATCGATAATAATTGTGAACCATGCAGAAGAGATCCATATTTTTTATTTTATTTTTTTTTTCTTCAATTTAAATATTACGAAGCAAAACTTGGCGAAAGAAATTTACAACCATTTTTGGACGGATAATGGAAAAATAGATTTGTAGCGAAAGAAAAAAAAAATGTAAAAAAAAAAAAAAAAATTATTTCCTCGCAATGTAACTCGTGCCTCGGACATTATAATAGTATTGTGCGAGATTGTAGCGAGAAACGCTCGAGCGCGGTGTTGGGCATAATCATTATCGTGATATTCCACAAGGAGCCCAAGGTCCTAGCTCGCCATCCTGTCGCCGCGATACACTGCTTACTCCTCAAACCGACTGTAATTGCGACTCTCCGCACGACATATTTCATCCGTTTTTTTTTTTTATGTTCCTCAATTTTTTTATTTTCATTTAAGGCATCGGTTATTTTTATTTATTCATTTTTTAAAATTATTTCGAACTTCGGTAAAGCGGTACGAATTTTTTTTTTCGGAGTCATAATTTTTTTTTCGAGTCTGGAGATAATGCGACTCTCCGCACGACATATTTCATCGTTTCGTCGTTTCGTCGTTTCGTCGTTTCGTCGTTTCGTCGTTTCGTCGTTTCGTCGTTTCGTCGTTTCGTCGTTTCGTCGTTTCGTCGTTTCGTCGTTTCGTCGTTTCGTCGTTTCGTCGTTTCGTCGTTTCGTCGTTTCGTCGTTTCGTCGTTTCGTCGTTTCGTCGTTTCGTCGTTTCGTCGTTTCGTCGTTTCGTCGTTTCGTCGTTTCGTCGTTTCGTCGTTTCGTCGTTTCGTCGTTTCGTCGTTTCGTCGTTTCGTCGTTTCGTCGTTTCGTCGTTTCGTCGTTTCGTCGTTTCGTCGTTTCGTCGTTTCGTCGTTTCGTCGTTTCGTCGTTTCGTCGTTTCGTCGTTTCGTCGTTTCGTCGTTTCGTCGTTTCGTCGTTTCGTCGTTTCGTCGTTTCGTCGTTTCGTCGTTTCGTCGTTTCGTCGTTTCGTCGTTTCGTCGTTTCGTCGTTTCGTCGTTTCGTCGTTTCGTCGTTTCGTCGTTTCGTCGTTTCGTCGTTTCGTCGTTTCGTCGTTTCGTCGTTTCGTCGTTTCGTCGTTTCGTCGTTTCGTCGTTTCGTCGTTTCGTCGTTTCGTCGTTTCGTCGTTTCGTCGTTTCGTCGTTTCGTCGTTTCGTCGTTTCGTCGTTTCGTCGTTTCGTCGTTTCGTCGTTTCGTCGTTTCGTCGTTTCGTCGTTTCGTCGTTTCGTCGTTTCGTCGTTTCGTCGTTTCGTCGTTTCGTCGTTTCGTCGTTTCGTCGTTTCGTCGTTTCGTCGTTTCGTCGTTTCATCGTTTCACAAGTCTTTTTACAAAAAAAACATAAGTCCGGACTTAAGTTTGGTCTTACGTTCGGACTTAAGTTTGATCTTAAGTTTGGACTTAAGTTTGATCTTAAGTTTGGACTTAAGTTTGATAATAAGTTGGGACTTAAGTTTCATCATAAGTTGGGACTTAAGTTTGATCTTTCTTCCGGACTTCTGTTCGACTTTAAATACGGACTTGAGTTTGATCTTAAGTTCGATGTCAAGTTCAAACTGATGTCTCAAAATTCGACCCTAAAATCGGCGGAGCTTATAAGCGAGAAGAAATTTCGCTTGGTAAAAGCCGAGCGGCCGAGGGTTGAGATAGCTCGAGAAGTACCAGTCCGCGGTTGCCCGGTCGGTGCAGCGCACACCTAAGGCTAAGTTAGGAGGATAGGAGCGATTATCTTAACGATCCCTTGGAGCAAAACCTGAACGGCAACCCGTTTCTGCCCTCGTCCCTTGCTTCGCGTTGCTCTTGCCCTTGTACATCGCTCCGGGAGAACTCTTTCTCAGTCCTGCCCGTACCACCGTGCACTCTCTGCGGTCACTTCGGTTCCTTTTGCCTCCCTTTTGCCTCATCCACCATTCTCCCCGGCAACGAACAAGAAGCACCGCAATAAAACAACGATGAGCCGTGCGGCAGCAGCGGCTGCGGGAGCATCAGCAATGCGCCTTCTTCTCTCCTCACCGATGCGCTCGCTCCGTTCCTGACTTGCTCGAAATAGCCATGGATTATGGTTACAAGAATCGCGCTAACATAACGATCCTACCTCTTTGCCTAATACGACTCGCTGTCTCACTTGCCATCGCTGGCGAGAGTTGTTCAATATTTTTTTTTTTTTTTTTTTGCATTTTTATTTGTTTCTGTATTTATACTCGCATCGAAGCATCTACTTTTTATTGCTGGTACAAGTAACGTCGCGATTGGCACGTAACGAAGAGGACTCCTCGAGATCGTCACGCGATCGAATGATGGGCAATCATTGATTTCATTGGTTTCATTGGTTTCATTGGTTTCATTGGTTTCATTGGTTTCATTGGTTTCATTGGTTTCATTGGTTTCATTGGTTTCATTGGTTTCATTGGTTTCATTGGTTTCATTGGTTTCATTGGTTTCATTGGTTTCATTGGTTTCATTGGTTTCATTGGTTTCATTGGTTTCATTGGTTTCATTGGTTTCATTGGTTTCATTGGTTTCATTGGTTTCATTGGTTTCATTGGTTTCATTGGTTTCATTGGTTTCATTGGTTTCATTGGTTTCATTGGTTTCATTGGTTTCATTGGTTTCATTGGTTTCATTGGTTTCATTGGTTTCATTGGTTTCATTGGTTTCATTGGTTTCATTGGTTTCATTGGTTTCATTGGTTTCATTGGTTTCATTGGTTTCATTGGTTTCATTGGTTTCATTGGTTTCATTGGTTTCATTGGTTTCATTGGTTTCATTGGTTTCATTGGTTTCATTGGTTTCATTGGTTTCATTGGTTTCATTGGTTTCATTGGTTTCATTGGTTTCATTGGTTTCATTGGTTTCATTGGTTTCATTGGTTTCATTGGTTTCATTGGTTTCATTGGTTTCATTGGTTTCATTGGTTTCATTGGTTTCATTGGTTTCATTGGTTTCATTGGTTTCATTGGTTTCATTGGTTTCATTGGTTTCATTGGTTTCATTGGTTTCATTGGTTTCATTGGTTTCATTGGTTTCATTGGTTTCATTGGTTTCATTGGTTTCATTGGTTTCATTGGTTTCATTGGTTTCATTGGTTTCATTGGTTTCATTGGTTTCATTGGTTTCATTGGTTTCATTGGTTTCATTGGTTTCATTGGTTTCATTGGTTTCATTGGTTTCATTGGTTTCATTGGTTTCATTGGTTTCATTGGTTTCATTGGTTTCATTGGTTTCATTGGTTTCATTGGTTTCATTGGTTTCATTGGTTTCATTGGTTTCATTGGTTTCATTGGTTTCATTGGTTTCATTGGTTTCATTGGTTTCATTGGTTTCATTGGTTTCATTGGTTTCATTGGCTTCATTGGCTTCATTGGTTTCATTGGTTTCATTGGTTTCATTGGTTTCATTGGTTTCATTGGTTTCATTGGTTTCATTGGTTTCATTGGTTTCATTGGTTTCATTGGTTTCATTGGTTTCATTGGTTTCATTGGTTTCATTGGTTTCATTGGTTTCATTGGTTTCATTGGTTTCATTGGTTTCATTGGTTTCATTGGTTTCATTGGTTTCATTGATTTCATTGATTTCATTGATTTCATTGATTTCATTGATTTCATTGATTTCATTGAATTCATTGATTTCATTGCTGTCTCTCTTGCCATCCTTGGCGAGAGTTGTTAATTTTTTTATTTTATTTTTTATTTACTTATTTTTACTCGCATCGAAGCATCTATTTTTATTGCTGGTACAAGTAATATCGGGATTGGCACATAACGAAGAGATTCGCGTTGAGAGATACAGGGGGCAATCAGCGAGCCCGACAATCGCGTGCCGCCTCACCAACTCCTCTCACTTCGAAACATTTCTCACCGTCGGAATGGGTTGAAAAACAATATTAATGCTGATTATCCACTATTCTATGATAATTCGCTCGCAAAGATGGGCGCTGCGCTCGTTGACCCTTGGCGTAATTATTCATTCGCGATGGTATCGGGCGAGGTTCAAACTCGTTCGATGGGGTTCCAGCGAACCTCGCGTTAGACACGAGAGAAGTGGGCTTGAGACTGTCGAGGGACGAATCGACAATCGTGAGAGTGAAACGAAGTCCCAGCGCTGTTTAAACGAAGTTCGTACCAGTTCGAATAGGTTTGGACGACGTTCTTACTTCTCCTAGTAAGTTTGAATCCAAGTTGGGTCATTGTTTGGTCCGGAAGAATTAGATTCGGATCCGTCCGGGGACGAATCGACAGTCGTGAGAGTGAAACGACGTCCCAGCGCTGTTTAAACGAAGTTCGTACCAGTTCGAATAGGTTTGGACGACGTTCTTACTTCTCCTATTAAGTTTGAACGCAACTTGGGTCATTGTTTGGTCCGGCAGAATTAGATTCGGATCCGTCCGCGGACGAGTCGACAATCGTGAAAGTGAAACGAAGTCTAAGCACTGCTTAAACGAAGTTCGTACCAGTTCGAATAGGTTTGAACGAAGTTCTGACTTCTGCGAGCTGGTTTGAATGCAACTTGGGTCATTGTTTGGTCCGGAAAAATTCTTTAAAAAATTCTTTAAAAATTCTTTAAAAAATTCTTTAAAAAATTCTTTAAAAAATTCTTTAAAAAATTCTTTAAAAAATTCTTTAAAAAATTCTTTAAAAAATTCTTTAAAAAATTCTTTAAAAAATTCTTTAAAAAATTCTTTAAAAAATTCTTTAAAAAATTCTTTAAAAAATTCTTTAAAAAATTCTTTAAAAAATTCTTTAAAAAATTCTTTAAAAAATTCTTTAAAAAATTCTTTAAAAAATTCTTTAAAAAATTCTTTAAAAAATTCTTTAAAAAATTCTTTAAAAAATTCTTTAAAAAATTCTTTAAAAAATTCTTTAAAAAATTCTTTAAAAAATTCTTTAAAAAATTCTTTAAAAAATTCTTTAAAAAATTCTTTAAAAAATTCTTTAAAAAATTCTTTAAAAAATTCTTTAAAAAATTCTTTAAAAAATTCTTTAAAAAATTCTTTAAAAAATTCTTTAAAAAATTCTTTAAAAAATTCTTTAAAAAATTCTTTAAAAAATTCTTTAAAAAATTCTTTAAAAAATTCTTTAAAAAATTCTTTAAAAAATTCTTTAAAAAATTCTTTAAAACATTCTTTAAAACATTCTTTAAAACATTCTTTAAAAACTTCTTGAAAAATTCTTTAAAAAAATACTTAAAAAATTATTTTAAAAAAACTTTAAAATTAAAAAAAAAAATACTTTAAAAATTCTCTAAAAAATGCTTAACAATACAATGTCTAAAAAATTAAAAAAAAAAATCGGAAACATCTGTAAGTTTTCTTTCTACGTATCGTTTGCGCGAGAGCGCATCCCGATGCCCCTCGAGATATCTCGGGTTCTCTCCACCTTGGTTAATGCGTATTACACGTATTACGAGTATTATACGGACGTACGTGCGACCTCGAGAGAGAACATCGCCACTCGGTACCGCACGACCATCGCGCCCCCCTCCTTCGTCTCGCCCAACCGCAGCCCGCGATGTTATTCGATTTTATCCCGTGGCACAAACTCGCACCAGTTCGCGATCAATGAATCGCCAGCTCGACGATCGGATTATCGCGCCGAGCCTGCCCCGCCATCGCCGGCAAACGATTATGCAAAATCGTTGCATAAAACTCGGGCCATTTGTCTGCTCCATAAAAAAAAAATAAAAAAAAATAATAATAATAAAAAAGTTGCTCGAAGGATTTTTTTTTTTTATCGTCTGAATTTATTTATCATTATCGCTCCGAACGAGAGTCGTTTCCATCGTCATCCGCTCCAAACGAGAGAGTCAACTCTTCCGTTCGCGGAAGAGTTGACTCATCGTCAATCCGGCGACCCTGGCCAAGGCCGTTGAATTCAAGCCCGACGACGCTTTATTTATCCCGAGACTCTTCCGTCTTTCGGATATTGTCGCTCGTCTCGGCACGTACGCGACACTCGAAGGAGACCGTGTTACACACCGCTTGTGGGCCCTCTTTGATGCACGCGGCGCGTCTCCACCTACAGACCGCCTACGAATTACACACTCGTTCGTGGTCGAATGATTAAATTAAATTACATTTTTTTTATAAATTTTTTTTTTTTTTATCTAAAGTATGACGCATAACTTCTCGTGTGATGTAAAGTACTTATACTTATACACTTTGTCATTGCGCTTTTGCACTTGTATCACGGAGTGATTGTTGTTTTGTTTTTTTTTTTTAGCGATTATTAATTTGGTCGACTTTTGCGGTTGGGAAATTTTTTTTTTTTTGCATTCTATTGGGGCTTGTCTGGCTGCTCGAAACGCATGAATCTTGGTTATTTGGATAGGACGAAGTGTTTTTGATCTTATAATACGAGCCGGAGCGTCTACAGCGAGCGCAAAACTCAAATGTTCGATTTCAATATTTATATTGAAATCGAACATTTGGGTTTTGCGTTTGATGTGAGCGACTTTGCATTCGATGGGGGCTTGTTTGATTGCTGGAAATGCATGAATCTTGCGTATTGACATGGAACGAAGTGTTTTTGATTTTATAATACGAGCCGGAGCGATTACAGCGAACGCAAAGCTCAAATGTTCGATTTCAATGTTTTGTATTGAAATCGAACATTTGGGTTTTGCGTTTGATGTGAGCGACTTTGCATTCGATGGGGGCTTGTTTGATTGCTGGAAATGCATGAATCTTGCGTATTGACATGGAACGAAGTGTTTTTGATTTTATAATACGAGCCGGAGCGATTACAGCGAACGCAAAGCTCAAATGTTCGATTTCAATGTTTTGTATTGAAATCGAACATTTGGGTTTTGCGTTTGATGTGAGCGACTTTGCATTCGATGGGGGCTTGTTTGATTGCTGGAAATGCATGAATCTTGCGTATTGACATAGAACGAAGTGTTTTTGATCTTATAATACGAGCTGGAGCGATTACAGCGAACGCAAAACTCAAAT
Organism: Exephanes ischioxanthus; assembly: GCA_958510785.1. NCBI lineage: Eukaryota > Metazoa > Arthropoda > Insecta > Hymenoptera > Ichneumonidae > Exephanes > Exephanes ischioxanthus. The sequence continues at coordinate 3,574,425 of OY294026.1, forward strand.
GTTCGATTTCAATATTTATATTGAAATCGAACATTTGGGTTTTGCGTTTGATGTGAGCGACTTTGCATTAGATGGGGGCTTGTTTGATTGCTGGAAATGCATGAATCTTGCGTATTGACATGAAACGAAGTGTTTTTGATCTTATAATACGAGCTGGAGCGCCTACAGCGAACGCAAAACTCAAATGTTCGATTTCAATATTTAGATTGAAATCGAACATTTGGGTTTTGCGTTTGATGTGAGCGACTTTGCATTCGATGGGGGCTTGTTTGGCTGCTCGAAACGCATGAATCTTGCTTATTTAAATAGGACGAAGTGTTTTTGATCTTATAATACGAGCTGGAGCGCCTACAGCGAGCGCAAAACTCAAATGTTCGATTTCAATATTTATATTGAAATCGAACATTTGGGTTTTGCGTTTGATGTGAGCGACTTTGCATTCGATGGGGGCTTGTTTGATTGCTGGAAATGCATGAATCTTGCGTATTGACATGAAACGAAGTGTTTTTGATCTTATAATACGAGCTGGAGCGCCTACAGCGAACGCAAAACTCAAATGTTCGATTTCAATATTTATATTGAAATCGAACATTGGGGTTTTGCGTTTGATGTAAGTGACTTTGCATTCGATGGGAGTTTTTTTTGATTGCTCGAAACGCATGAATCTTGCTTATTTAAATAGGACGAAGTGTTTTTGATCTTATAATACGAGCTGGAGCGCCTACAGCGAGCGCAAAACTCAAATGTTCGATTTCAATATTTACATTGAAATCGGACATTGTGGTTTTGCGTTTGATGTAAGTGACTTTGCATTCGATGGGAGTTTTTTTTGATTGCTCGAAACGCATGAATCTTGCTTATTTAAATAGGACGAAGTGTTTTTGATCTTATAATACGAGCTGGAGCGCCTACAGCGAGCGCAAAACTCAAATGTTCGATTTCAATATTTACATTGAAATCGGACATTGTGGTTTTGCGTTTGATGTAAGTGACTTTGCATTCGATGGGAGTTTGTTTGATTGCTCGAAACGCATGAATCTTGCTTATTTACATAGGACGAAGTGTTTTTGATCTTATAATACGAGCTGGAGCGCCTACAGCGAGCGCAAAACTCAAATGTTCGATTTCAATATTTACATTGAAATCGGACATTGTGGTTTTGCGTTTGATGTAAGTGACTTTGCATTCGATGGGAGTTTGTTTGATTGCTCGAAACGCATGAATCTTGTTTATTTACATAGGACGAAGTGTTTTTGATCTTATAATACGAGCCGGAGCGCCTACAGCGAACGCAAAACTCAAATGTTCGATTTCAATATTTACATTGAAATCGGACATTGTGGTTTTGCGTTTGATGTAAGTGACTTTGCATTCGATGGGAGTTTGTTTGATTGCTCGAAACGCATGAATCTTGCTTATTTAAATAGGACGAAGTGTTTTTGATCTTATAATACAAGCTGGAGCGCCTACAGCGAACGCAAAACTCAAATGTTCGATTTCTTACCGTTCGATTTTTTTTTTTTAATTTAGCAATGACAAACATTTTTTTCCCAATTCTTTTGTCAATGCGACATTTTTGGTTGACGAGTTTTCGACTGTGTTTTTTTTTTGGTTGAAGAAAAAAATTATTTTTCGTAAACCGCCGGACGATTTTTGTGTACGCGGGAATGGTATCATCAAAAGTTTAACTTTCACTTAAAAAAAAAAAAATAGAATGCATAGAATAGATAAAAAAAAAAATTGCACACAATCTCGGTTTTCCGGTAAACGCTAAATTGCCTTGTTAACGATTTTCCTAACGCTTCGCGGAAAAATCGTTCGCGCGTCGTTCGTCAAGCAAAGTGTGCAAATAATTGTCCACATTACACGGAAACGAAATCGTTTTGGATTTAATGGTAGACTATAGCGCAACAGACAATGGAACGTCGGTCATCGCTTAGCAGATTACAATATTAAAAAAAAATATGAACTATCAAATCAATAAGTTAATTTAAAAAATCCCAAACATCGATAAACAATATTTAAGAAAATCTAACAAAAAATCCGAGTGTCTTCGAGACTCAGTTCAGTTGCCTAAAAAAATCGAGGACCCGATCCAAGATCCAAATGCCCCATAAATAAAAATAATAATAATAATAATAATTTTTTAAATTCTATAACTCGGTGAGGCAACGATTCTCGGTCCGCGCGCTTGGAATCGGCAATGAGTATTCCGTTTCTCTTCTACTTCCACGTCGATTTCAATGTCAGTGTAGTTAACAGTCTCACGCGCAACGTCTTCCTTCCCGCGGCGCGCATCGAGTGCGCAAACATCGAGCGGTCTATTTTAAACAATAGACTTCGCGATAAAAAAAAAAATACCATCGAGGATAAAAGCCCAAGAGAATAAAGTGGAATAAAACGTACGGTCTGCAGTGACGGGAGGGGGAAAAAAAAACGTAGCGAGATGCGCGGCGATTCACAGCGGTGGTCGCCGGTACGTGAGACGACTCGAATTCGATTCGATTATCGCGAGTAAATACGTCGCTCTCCGGGTGACGTTCGATTCCCCCGATAGTGGAAGCCTTCGGGGCTCTCGTCGAAGTGACCGAAGAGATTTCAACCAGGAATACAGAATGCGTCGCGGCACGTTCGTGCACGCCGACCGGCGAATGGTATTGCGTAATGGAAACCTCGCTATTTTTACATCCGGAGCAATTTTTTTTTTTTTTTTTTTTTTTTTTTTAATTTAACCGATATCGGTATTCTAAGAGGCGGTAATTTTTTTTTTTCGATGCCTGCAGTTTGGTTCCGGTAACAAAATATACTTAAAATAACGTTGAAAATTGAAATTTCCATATCGCTTTCTCATGAAAGTTGAAAATTGAAATTTATTATATCGTTGTTTTTTTTTTCATAAATGTTGAACATGGAAATTTCATATCCAATGTTGGAAATGGAAATGGAATATCATTTTCTGACAGATGTTGAAAATTGAAATTTATTATATCATTTTCTGATAGATGTTGAAAATTGAAATTTTCATGTCGCTTTGTCGTTTGAAGTTTTTATTTCACTATAACAAAGGTTTATCTATGAGCTTGATAATTGAAATCCACTCCGAAATGCTACATGGGAAGCAGGATTTTCAAAATTCACTTCCGTATGCTATAAAAGCCGAAATTTTGAGAATATAACGTATGGGAGTGATTTAGGATTTTCGGAATCTACTTCCATATGCTATAAAAGCCGAAATCTTGAGAATATAGCGTATGGGAGTGATGTAATATTTTCGAAATCCACCCCGATGTGCTATATGGGATTCAGGATTTTCGAATTTCACTTCCATATGCCATAAAAGCCGAAATCTTGAGAATGTAGCGTATCGGAGTGATTTAATATTTTCGAAATTCACTTCCATATGCTATAAAAGTCGAAATCTGGAGAAAACAGCAATATGGGAGTGATTTAGAACTTTCGGACATTTTCACGCTCAAGCAAAAATTCAAGGAGAATTCCAAGACTCCAAGGACCGCCGGACACCATGTTAAAGAAAAAAAAAAAACAAATCCAATCAAAGAGCGGACAAAATTTGACTAAACGACTATTTCTCCGTTAGTCCGCCATTTCATTATTTCCTCAAAATGTCCGCCCTGACCACAAAAATACAAAACGAAATGAAAAACAAAACAAAACAATACCAGTAACAAAAATAAAAATAAACAAGAAGTACCAATCAATAGTTTCTCTCACTCCCAAATTTTTTTCCTGCGCAAGAATCATCAAAAAATAATAATTTCTCTTCTCAAACGGCCCTTCCGGTTCGGCGAGGTGGGACGGCGAGGCCGCCGCGCGCGGATATGTTAGGTTATGTACGGTCGTTAGCGTCCGAGTGCCTCGTACAGAAGCCCGAGTGCCCCGGCGCGAGATACGCGTACACACCGGGAGCCTCGAGATACGCTGCGGTACGCGGACGCCCCAAAGAAAGAAAGTTCTCGAAGGCAATTTCCTCCTAATGGTTAGCTTAGCATTGAATTCAATTGAATAATGGCCGCGAGGATGCGCGCGGCGGCGCGGGGCGGAGGGGGGAGATGGGCGCAAGGCTACCAACGACGACGCCGTCGCCGCGGCCGCCGCCCGATCATTATCTATCATTCGAGTTTGCGCTACGAGATCATCGTCACTGATATTCCCGCGGTTCGCTCTATCGTCGTTGTATTTATTATTCATGATTCTTCTTTTATTTCCACGAATTAAAAGAGCGAGGCTTTAGAAAAAAAAAAAAAAAAAAAAAAATGGCGGATCTATTACGTAGAAGGGAAATATGACCTTGGGAAGAAAGTTTGGGAGAGGAGTTTGTATGATATTATAAATATCATTACAAAAAAATTTTTTAGAATTTTTTCGTTAATGAAATCGGTTGGTAAATATGCCACTTGAAAACAATGGCGGAGGTTTTAATTCGATATCTCGAAATTTTTTGAAAAAAAGTGCCGTTTCGCAAAATTTAACACAGGATTCCGTATGCTGAAAATGGTCAATTTTAAAAATTAAAAAAAAAAGACAAGTTGCGTGTGTTTTGAGCCGGAAATGGGCCACTTGAAGCCAATGGAGGTGGTAAAAAATCGATATCTCGAAAAAAAATATTTGGCCATTTTAAAAGTTGAAAAATGAGAAGGGGGTACCCTTACAATTTTTCGGAAAAAATGATATTTTTACAAAAAAATTTTTTAGAATTTTTTCGTTAATGAAATCGGTTGGTAAATATGCCACTTGAAAACAATGGCGGAGGTTTTAATTCGATATCTCGAAATTTTTTGAAAAAAAGTGCCGTTTCGCAAAATTTAACACAGGATTCCGTATGCTGAAAATGGTCAATTTTAAAAATTAAAAAAAAAAGACAAGTTGCGTGTGTTTTGAGCCGGAAATGGGCCACTTGAAGCCAATGGAGGTGGTAAAAAATCGATATCTCGAAAAAAAATATTTGGCCATTTTAAAAGTTGAAAAATGAGAAGGGGGTACCCTTACAATTTTTCGGAAAAAATGATATTTTTACAAAAAAATTTTTTAGAATTTTTTCGTTAATGAAATCGGTTGGTAAATATGCCACTTGAAAACAATGGCGGAGGTTTTAATTCGATATCTCGAAATTTTTTGAAAAAAAGTGCCGTTTCGCAAAATTTAACACAGGATTCCGTATGCTGAAACTGGTCAATTTTTAAAATTTCGAAAAAAAGACAAGTTGCGTGTGTTTTGAGCCGGAAATGGGCCACTTGAAGCCAATGGAGGTGGTAAAAAATCGATATCTCGAAAAAAAATATTTGGCCATTTTAAAAGTTGAAAAATGAGAAGGGGGTACCCTTACAATTTTTCGGAAAAAATGATATTTTTACAAAAAAATTTTTTAGAATTTTTTCGTTAATGAAATCGGTTGGTAAATATGCCACTTGAAAACAATGGCGGAGGTTTTAATTCGATATCTCGAAATTTTTTGAAAAAAAGTGCCGTTTCGCAAAATTTAACACAGGATTCCGTATGCTGAAAATGGTCAATTTTAAAAATTAAAAAAAAAAGACAAGTTGCGTGTGTTTTGAGCCGGAAATGGGCCACTTGAAGCCAATGGAGGTGGTAAAAAATCGATATCTCGAAAAAAAATATTTGGCCATTTTAAAAGTTGAAAAATGAGAAGGGGGTACCCTTACAATTTTTCGGAAAAAATGATATTTTTGCAAAAAAATTTTTTAGAATTTTTTCGTTAATGAAATCGGTTGGTAAATATGCCACTTGAAAACAATGGCGGAGGTTTTAATTCGATATCTCGAAATTTTTTGAAAAAAAGTGCCGTTTCGCAAAATTTAACACAGGATTCCGTATGCTGAAAATGGTCAATTTTAAAAATTAAAAAAAAAAGACAAGTTGCGTGTGTTTTGAGCCGGAAATGGGCCACTTGAAGCCAACGGAGGTGGTAAAAAATCGATATCTCGAAAAAAAATATTTGGCCATTTTAAAAGTTGAAAAATGAGAAGGGGGTACCCTTACAATTTTTCGGAAAAAATGATATTTTTACAAAAAAATTTTTTAGAATTTTTTCGTTAATGAAATCGGTTGGTAAATATGCCACTTGAAAACAATGGCGGAGATTTTAATTCGATATCTCGAAATTTTTTGAAAAAAAGTGCCGTTTCGCAAAATTTAACACAGGATTCCGTATGCTGAAAATGGTCAATTTTTAAAATTAAAAAAAAAAGACAAGTTGCGTGTGTTTTGAGCCGGAAATGGGCCACTTGAAGCCAATGGAGGTGGTAAAAAATCGATATCTCGAAAAAAAATATTTGGCCATTTTAAAAGTTGAAAAATGAGAAGGGGGTACCCTTACAATTTTTCGGAAAAAATGATATTTTTACAAAAAAATTTTTTAGAATTTTTTCGTTAATGAAATCGGTTGGTAAATATGCCACTTGAAAACAATGGCGGAGGTTTTAATTCGATATCTCGAAATTTTTTGAAAAAAAGTGCCGTTTCGCAAAATTTAACACAGGATTCCGTATGCTGAAAATGGTCAATTTTAAAAATTAAAAAAAAAAGACAAGTTGCGTGTGTTTTGAGCCGGAAATGGGCCACTTGAAGCCAATGGAGGTGGTAAAAAATCGATATCTCGAAAAAAAATATTTGGCCATTTTTAAAGTTGAAAAATGAGAAGGGGGTACCCTTACAATTTTTCGGAAAAAATGATATTTTTGCAAAAAAATTTTTTAGAATTTTTTCGTTAATGAAATCGGTTGGTAAATATGCCACTTGAAAACAATGGCGGAGGTTTTAATTCGATATCTCGAAATTTTTTGAAAAAAAGTGCCGTTTCGCAAAATTTAACACAGGATTCCGTATGCTGAAAATGGTCAATTTTAAAAATTAAAAAAAAAAGACAAGTTGCGTGTGTTTTGAGCCGGAAATGGGCCACTTGAAGCCAACGGAGGTGGTAAAAAATCGATATCTCGAAAAAAAATATTTGGCCATTTTAAAAGTTGAAAAATGAGAAGGGGGTACCCTTACAATTTTTCGGAAAAAATGATATTTTTACAAAAAAATTTTTTAGAATTTTTTCGTTAATGAAATCGGTTGGTAAATATGCCACTTGAAAACAATGGCGGAGGTTTTAATTCGATATCTCGAAATTTTTTGAAAAAAAGTGCCGTTTCGCAAAATTTAACACAGGATTCCGTATGCTGAAAATGGTCAATTTTTAAAATTAAAAAAAAAAGACAAGTTGCGTGTGTTTTGAGCCGGAAATGGGCCACTTGAAGCCAATGGAGGTGGTAAAAAATCGATATCTCGAAAAAAAATATTTGGCCATTTTAAAAGTTGAAAAATGAGAAGGGGGTACCCTTACAATTTTTCGGAAAAAATGATATTTTTACAAAAAAATTTTTTAGAATTTTTTCGTTAATGAAATCGGTTGGTAAATATGCCACTTGAAAACAATGGCGGAGGTTTTAATTCGATATCTCGAAATTTTTTGAAAAAAAGTGCCGTTTCGCAAAATTTAACACAGGATTCCGTATGCTGAAACTGGTCAATTTTTAAAATTTCGAAAAAAAGACAAGTTGCGTGTGTTTTGAGCCGGAAATGGGCCACTTGAAGCCAATGGAGGTGGTAAAAAATCGATATCTCGAAAAAAAATATTTGGCCATTTTAAAAGTTGAAAAATGAGAAGGGGGTACCCTTACAATTTTTCGGAAAAAATGATATTTTTACAAAAAAATTTTTTAGAATTTTTTCGTTAATGAAATCGGTTGGTAAATATGCCACTTGAAAACAATGGCGGAGGTTTTAATTCGATATCTCGAAATTTTTTGAAAAAAAGTGCCGTTTCGCAAAATTTAACACAGGATTCCGTATGCTGAAAATGGTCAATTTTAAAAATTAAAAAAAAAAGACAAGTTGCGTGTGTTTTGAGCCGGAAATGGGCCACTTGAAGCCAATGGAGGTGGTAAAAAATCGATATCTCGAAAAAAAACATTTGGCCATTTTAAAAGTTGAAAAATGAGAAGGGGGTACCCTTACAATTTTTCGGAAAAAATGATATTTTTACAAAAAAATTTTTTAGAATTTTTTCGTTAATGAAATCGGTTGGTAAATATGCCACTTGAAAACAATGGCGGAGGTTTTAATTCGATATCTCGAAATTTTTTGAAAAAAAGTGCCGTTTCGCAAAATTTAACACAGGATTCCGTATGCTGAAAATGGTCAATTTTAAAAATTAAAAAAAAAAGACAAGTTGCGTGTGTTTTGAGCCGGAAATGGGCCACTTGAAGCCAATGGAGGTGGTAAAAAATCGATATCTCGAAAAAAAATATTTGGCCATTTTAAAAGTTGAAAAATGAGAAGGGGGTACCCTTACAATTTTTCGGAAAAAATGATATTTTTACAAAAAAATTTTTTAGAATTTTTTCGTTAATGAAATCGGTTGGTAAATATGCCACTTGAAAACAATGGCGGAGGTTTTAATTCGATATCTCGAAATTTTTTGAAAAAAAGTGCCGTTTCGCAAAATTTAACACAGGATTCCGTATGCTGAAAATGGTCAATTTTAAAAATTAAAAAAAAAAGACAAGTTGCGTGTGTTTTGAGCCGGAAATGGGCCACTTGAAGCCAATGGAGGTGGTAAAAAATCGATATCTCGAAAAAAAATATTTGGCCATTTTAAAAGTTGAAAAATGAGAAGGGGGTACCCTTACAATTTTTCGGAAAAAATGATATTTTTGCAAAAAAATTTTTTAGAATTTTTTCGTTAATGAAATCGGTTGGTAAATATGCCACTTGAAAACAATGGCGGAGGTTTTAATTCGATATCTCGAAATTTTTTGAAAAAAAGTGCCGTTTCGCAAAATTTAACACAGGATTCCGTATGCTGAAAATGGTCAATTTTAAAAATTAAAAAAAAAAGACAAGTTGCGTGTGTTTTGAGCCGGAAATGGGCCACTTGAAGCCAACGGAGGTGGTAAAAAATCGATATCTCGAAAAAAAATATTTGGCCATTTTAAAAGTTGAAAAATGAGAAGGGGGTACCCTTACAATTTTTCGGAAAAAATGATATTTTTACAAAAAAATTTTTTAGAATTTTTTCGTTAATGAAATCGGTTGGTAAATATGCCACTTGAAAACAATGGCGGAGGTTTTAATTCGATATCTCGAAATTTTTTGAAAAAAAGTGCCGTTTCGCAAAATTTAACACAGGATTCCGTATGCTGAAAATGGTCAATTTTTAAAATTAAAAAAAAAAGACAAGTTGCGTGTGTTTTGAGCCGGAAATGGGCCACTTGAAGCCAATGGAGGTGGTAAAAAATCGATATCTCGAAAAAAAATATTTGGCCATTTTAAAAGTTGAAAAATGAGAAGGGGGTACCCTTACAATTTTTCGGAAAAAATGATATTTTTACAAAAAAATTTTTTAGAATTTTTTCGTTAATGAAATCGGTTGGTAAATATGCCACTTGAAAACAATGGCGGAGGTTTTAATTCGATATCTCGAAATTTTTTGAAAAAAAGTGCCGTTTCGCAAAATTTAACACAGGATTCCGTATGCTGAAAATGGTCAATTTTAAAAATTAAAAAAAAAAGACAAGTTGCGTGTGTTTTGAGCCGGAAATGGGCCACTTGAAGCCAATGGAGGTGGTAAAAAATCGATATCTCGAAAAAAAATATTTGGCCATTTTAAAAGTTGAAAAATGAGAAGGGGGTACCCTTACAATTTTTCGGAAAAAATGATATTTTTACAAAAAAATTTTTTAGAATTTTTTCGTTAATGAAATCGGTTGGTAAATATGCCACTTGAAAACAATGGCGGAGGTTTTAATTCGATATCTCGAAATTTTTTGAAAAAAAGTGCCGTTTCGCAAAATTTAACACAGGATTCCGTATGCTGAAAATGGTCAATTTTAAAAATTAAAAAAAAAAGACAAGTTGCGTGTGTTTTGAGCCGGAAATGGGCCACTTGAAGCCAATGGAGGTGGTAAAAAATCGATATCTCGAAAAAAAATATTTGGCCATTTTAAAAGTTGAAAAATGAGAAGGGGGTACCCTTACAATTTTTCGGAAAAAATGATATTTTTACAAAAAAATTTTTTAGAATTTTTTCGTTAATGAAATCGGTTGGTAAATATGCCACTTGAAAACAATGGCGGAGGTTTTAATTCGATATCTCGAAATTTTTTGAAAAAAAGTGCCGTTTCGCAAAATTTAACACAGGATTCCGTATGCTGAAACTGGTCAATTTTTAAAATTTCGAAAAAAAGACAAGTTGCGTGTGTTTTGAGCCGGAAATGGGCCACTTGAAGCCAATGGAGGTGGTAAAAAATCGATATCTCGAAAAAAAATATTTGGCCATTTTAAAAGTTGAAAAATGAGAAGGGGGTACCCTTACAATTTTTCGGAAAAAATGATATTTTTGCAAAAAAATTTTTTAGAATTTTTTCGTTAATGAAATCGGTTGGTAAATATGCCACTTGAAAACAATGGCGGAGGTTTTAATTCGATATCTCGAAATTTTTTGAAAAAAAGTGCCGTTTCGCAAAATTTAACACAGGATTCCGTATGCTGAAAATGGTCAATTTTAAAAATTAAAAAAAAAAGACAAGTTGCGTGTGTTTTGAGCCGGAAATGGGCGACTTGAAGCCAACGGAGGTGGTAAAAAATCGATATCTCGAAAAAAAATATTTGGCCATTTTAAAAGTTGAAAAATGAGAAGGGGGTACCCTTACAATTTTTCGGAAAAAATGATATTTTTACAAAAAAATTTTTTAGAATTTTTTCGTTAATGAAATCGGTTGGTAAATATGCCACTTGAAAACAATGGCGGAGGTTTTAATTCGATATCTCGAAATTTTTTGAAAAAAAGTGCCGTTTCGCAAAATTTAACACAGGATTCCGTATGCTGAAAATGGTCAATTTTTAAAATTAAAAAAAAAAGACAAGTTGCGTGTGTTTTGAGCCGGAAATGGGCCACTTGAAGCCAATGGAGGTGGTAAAAAATCGATATCTCGAAAAAAAATATTTGGCCATTTTAAAAGTTGAAAAATGAGAAGGGGGTACCCTTACAATTTTTCGGAAAAAATGATATTTTTACAAAAAATTTTTTTAGAATTTTTTCGTTAATGAAATCGGTTGGTAAATATGCCACTTGAAAACAATGGCGGAGGTTTTAATTCGATATCTCGAAATTTTTTGAAAAAAAGTGCCGTTTCGCAAAATTTAACACAGGATTCCGTATGCTGAAAATGGTCAATTTTAAAAATTAAAAAAAAAAGACAAGTTGCGTGTGTTTTGAGCCGGAAATGGGCCACTTGAAGCCAATGGAGGTGGTAAAAAATCGATATCTCGAAAAAAAATATTTGGCCATTTTAAAAGTTGAAAAATGAGAAGGGGGTACCCTTACAATTTTTCGGAAAAAATGATATTTTTACAAAAAAATTTTTTAGAATTTTTTCGTTAATGAAATCGGTTGGTAAATATGCCACTTGAAAACAATGGCGGAGGTTTTAATTCGATATCTCGAAATTTTTTGAAAAAAAGTGCCGTTTCGCAAAATTTAACACAGGATTCCGTATGCTGAAAATGGTCAATTTTAAAAATTAAAAAAAAAAGACAAGTTGCGTGTGTTTTGAGCCGGAAATGGGCCACTTGAAGCCAACGGAGGTGGTAAAAAATCGATATCTCGAAAAAAAATATTTGGCCATTTTAAAAGTTGAAAAATGAGAAGGGGGTACCCTTACAATTTTTCGGAAAAAATGATATTTTTACAAAAAAATTTTTTAGAATTTTTTCGTTAATGAAATCGGTTGGTAAATATGCCACTTGAAAACAATGGCGGAGGTTTTAATTCGATATCTCGAAATTTTTTGAAAAAAAGTGCCGTTTCGCAAAATTTAACACAGGATTCCGTATGCTGAAAATGGTCAATTTTTAAAATTAAAAAAAAAAGACAAGTTGCGTGTGTTTTGAGCCGGAAATGGGCCACTTGAAGCCAATGGAGGTGGTAAAAAATCGATATCTCGAAAAAAAATATTTGGCCATTTTAAAAGTTGAAAAATGAGAAGGGGGTACCCTTACAATTTTTCGGAAAAAATGATATTTTTACAAAAAAATTTTTTAGAATTTTTTCGTTAATGAAATCGGTTGGTAAATATGCCACTTGAAAACAATGGCGGAGGTTTTAATTCGATATCTCGAAATTTTTTGAAAAAAAGTGCCGTTTCGCAAAATTTAACACAGGATTCCGTATGCTGAAAATGGTCAATTTTAAAAATTAAAAAAAAAAGACAAGTTGCGTGTGTTTTGAGCCGGAAATGGGCCACTTGAAGCCAATGGAGGTGGTAAAAAATCGATATCTCGAAAAAAAATATTTGGCCATTTTAAAAGTTGAAAAATGAGAAGGGGGTACCCTTACAATTTTTCGGAAAAAATGATATTTTTACAAAAAAATTTTTTAGAATTTTTTCGTTAATGAAATCGGTTGGTAAATATGCCACTTGAAAACAATGGCGGAGGTTTTAATTCGATATCTCGAAATTTTTTGAAAAAAAGTGCCGTTTCGCAAAATTTAACACAGGATTCCGTATGCTGAAAATGGTCAATTTTAAAAATTAAAAAAAAAAGACAAGTTGCGTGTGTTTTGAGCCGGAAATGGGCCACTTGAAGCCAATGGAGGTGGTAAAAAATCGATATCTCGAAAAAAAATATTTGGCCATTTTAAAAGTTGAAAAATGAGAAGGGGGTACCCTTACAATTTTTCGGAAAAAATGATATTTTTACAAAAAATTTTTTTAGAATTTTTTCGTTAATGAAATCGGTTGGTAAATATGCCACTTGAAAACAATGGCGGAGGTTTTAATTCGATATCTCGAAATTTTTTGAAAAAAAGTGCCGTTTCGCAAAATTTAACACAGGATTCCGTATGCTGAAAATGGTCAATTTTAAAAATTAAAAAAAAAAGACAAGTTGCGTGTGTTTTGAGCCGGAAATGGGCCACTTGAAGCCAATGGAGGTGGTAAAAAATCGATATCTCGAAAAAAAATATTTGGCCATTTTAAAAGTTGAAAAATGAGAAGGGGGTACCCTTACAATTTTTCGGAAAAAATGATATTTTTACAAAAAAATTTTTTAGAATTTTTTCGTTAATGAAATCGGTTGGTAAATATGCCACTTGAAAACAATGGCGGAGGTTTTAATTCGATATCTCGAAATTTTTTGAAAAAAAGTGCCGTTTCGCAAAATTTAACACAGGATTCCGTATGCTGAAAATGGTCAATTTTAAAAATTAAAAAAAAAAGACAAGTTGCGTGTGTTTTGAGCCGGAAATGGGCCACTTGAAGCCAATGGAGGTGGTAAAAAATCGATATCTCGAAAAAAAATATTTGGCCATTTTAAAAGTTGAAAAATGAGAAGGGGGTACCCTTACAATTTTTCGGAAAAAATGATATTTTTACAAAAAAATTTTTTAGAATTTTTTCGTTAATGAAATCGGTTGGTAAATATGCCACTTGAAAACAATGGCGGAGGTTTTAATTCGATATCTCGAAATTTTTTGAAAAAAAGTGCCGTTTCGCAAAATTTAACACAGGATTCCGTATGCTGAAAATGGTCAATTTTAAAAATTAAAAAAAAAAGACAAGTTGCGTGTGTTTTGAGCCGGAAATGGGCCACTTGAAGCCAATGGAGGTGGTAAAAAATCGATATCTCGAAAAAAAATATTTGGCCATTTTAAAAGTTGAAAAATGAGAAGGGGGTACCCTTACAATTTTTCGGAAAAAATGATATTTTTACAAAAAAATTTTTTAGAATTTTTTCGTTAATGAAATCGGTTGGTAAATATGCCACTTGAAAACAATGGCGGAGGTTTTAATTCGATATCTCGAAATTTTTTGAAAAAAAGTGCCGTTTCGCAAAATTTAACACAGGATTCCGTATGCTGAAAATGGTCAATTTTAAAAATTAAAAAAAAAAGACAAGTTGCGTGTGTTTTGAGCCGGAAATGGGCCACTTGAAGCCAATGGAGGTGGTAAAAAATCGATATCTCGAAAAAAAATATTTGGCCATTTTAAAAGTTGAAAAATGAGAAGGGGGTACCCTTACAATTTTTCGGAAAAAATGATATTTTTACAAAAAAATTTTTTAGAATTTTTTCGTTAATGAAATCGGTTGGTAAATATGCCACTTGAAAACAATGGCGGAGGTTTTAATTCGATATCTCGAAATTTTTTGAAAAAAAGTGCCGTTTCGCAAAATTTAACACAGGATTCCGTATGCTGAAAATGGTCAATTTTAAAAATTAAAAAAAAAAGACAAGTTGCGTGTGTTTTGAGCCGGAAATGGGCCACTTGAAGCCAATGGAGGTGGTAAAAAATCGATATCTCGAAAAAAAATATTTGGCCATTTTAAAAGTTGAAAAATGAGAAGGGGGTACCCTTACAATTTTTCGGAAAAAATGATATTTGTGCAAAAAAATTTTTTAGAATTTTTTCGTTAATGAAATCGGTTGGTAAATATGCCACTTGAAAACAATGGCGGAGGTTTTAATTCGATATCTCGAAATTTTTTGAAAAAAAGTGCCGTTTCGCAAAATTTAACACAGGATTCCGTATGCTGAAAATGGTCAATTTTAAAAATTAAAAAAAAAAGACAAGTTGCGTGTGTTTTGAGCCGGAAATGGGCCACTTGAAGCCAATGGAGGTGGTAAAAAATCGATATCTCGAAAAAAAATATTTGGCCATTTTAAAAGTTGAAAAATGAGAAGGGGGTACCCTTACAATTTTTCGGAAAAAATGATATTTTTACAAAAAAATTTTTTAGAATTTTTTCGTTAATGAAATCGGTTGGTAAATATGCCACTTGAAAACAATGGCGGAGGTTTTAATTCGATATCTCGAAATTTTTTGAAAAAAAGTGCCGTTTCGCAAAATTTAACACAGGATTCCGTATGCTGAAAATGGTCAATTTTAAAAATTAAAAAAAAAAGACAAGTTGCGTGTGTTTTGAGCCGGAAATGGGCCACTTGAAGCCAATGGAGGTGGTAAAAAATCGATATCTCGAAAAAAAATATTTGGCCATTTTAAAAGTTGAAAAATGAGAAGGGGGTACCCTTACAATTTTTCGGAAAAAATGATATTTTTACAAAAAAATTTTTTAGAATTTTTTCGTTAATGAAATCGGTTGGTAAATATGCCACTTGAAAACAATGGCGGAGGTTTTAATTCGATATCTCGAAATTTTTTGAAAAAAAGTGCCGTTTCGCAAAATTTAACACAGGATTCCGTATGCTGAAAATGGTCAATTTTAAAAATTAAAAAAAAAAGACAAGTTGCGTGTGTTTTGAGCCGGAAATGGGCCACTTGAAGCCAATGGAGGTGGTAAAAAATCGATATCTCGAAAAAAAATATTTGGCCATTTTAAAAGTTGAAAAATGAGAAGGGGGTACCCTTACAATTTTTCGGAAAAAATGATATTTTTACAAAAAAATTTTTTAGAATTTTTTCGTTAATGAAATCGGTTGGTAAATATGCCACTTGAAAACAATGGCGGAGGTTTTAATTCGATATCTCGAAATTTTTTGAAAAAAAGTGCCGTTTCGCAAAATTTAACACAGGATTCCGTATGCTGAAAATGGTCAATTTTAAAAATTAAAAAAAAAAGACAAGTTGCGTGTGTTTTGAGCCGGAAATGGGCCACTTGAAGCCAATGGAGGTGGTAAAAAATCGATATCTCGAAAAAAAATATTTGGCCATTTTAAAAGTTGAAAAATGAGAAGGGGGTACCCTTACAATTTTTCGGAAAAAATGATATTTTTACAAAAAAATTTTTTAGAATTTTTTCGTTAATGAAATCGGTTGGTAAATATGCCACTTGAAAACAATGGCGGAGGTTTTAATTCGATATCTCGAAATTTTTTGAAAAAAAGTGCCGTTTCGCAAAATTTAACACAGGATTCCGTATGCTGAAAATGGTCAATTTTAAAAATTAAAAAAAAAAGACAAGTTGCGTGTGTTTTGAGCCGGAAATGGGCCACTTGAAGCCAATGGAGGTGGTAAAAAATCGATATCTCGAAAAAAAATATTTGGCCATTTTAAAAGTTGAAAAATGAGAAGGGGGTACCCTTACAATTTTTCGGAAAAAATGATATTT